>WNGS01152055.1:0-11958 GCA_020271785.1 Procambarus virginalis
GTTCCTTTCGAATGAGGCTTGGTACTGCTCTCTTTGCCTCTTTTCGGCAATACGAAGGTGTGCCCAAGGTAGTGTTCCGAGCACTACTCTTTTTCTGGTTGTCCTCAATGGTCTTCTTTCCTCCCTTTCCTCTGACTTTTTATCCACTCCTTATGTTGACTATCTACCCTCTGCTGTCAAGATGATGACTCGCCGTACCTCCAATGCGGCTTCAACTTGCAATTGATGTGTCCTCTTGGGCCACCAACCATGGCTTCAAGTTTTCTACAACTAAGACTGGTGCTATGACTTTTACTCGGAAGCAGGTTGTCTTCTACTCTGTTGCTCTATGACAATCCTCTTTTGTATTGTGCTAAAATTCTTGGATTAATTTTTGACACTAGTTGTCTTGGTCACCCCATATCTCTTACCTAAGAGTGAATGTTCTTAGGCCCTTAACTTATTTAAGGTCTTGTCCCTTATTTCTTGGGGAGCTGATAGACACACGCTCCTCTCTTTACATTCCTCTATCGTGCTGTCTAAACTCGATTATGGCTGTCCTGCTTATTCGTCTGCCTCTCCCTCAGCTCTTATTCGTCTTGATGCTCTTCACCATACTAGGGTACACCTCAACTCTGGTGCCTTTCGTTCGACTCCTGTCCAGAGCCTGTAAGTTGAAACCGGCATCCTATCTCTACAAGATCGCTACTGTCTTCGCTACTTTGTTGCGGTCCTTACAACATCCTCTCATGCTTATGTTGTAATTTGAACATTACCCATCCAGTAGGCCCTGTTCTTTCACCACCTTTCTCTTTCTGTATGGTTGTCTCGCTTGCAAGGTTTCTCTTTCGGTTCGTGTTTCCAATGTTTCTCCTTGTGTTGTTCCATTCTTGCCCTCCATGGAGGGATTCCTCTTTCCAAATTTTGTAGAATCTTGACCCCTATGCCTAAAGCTTTTACCCCTCCTACATTTCTGAAACGCCATCTCCATCTCTGTCTTCACAGATAGGTTTGAATTTGATGGCAGTGTAGACTACCCTGTTGTATTTTCTGACTGCACCTATATGTGTCGCCTACCTCTGGAGACTAACATCTTCACGATAGTTTTATGGAATTTTGTATGCTCTTCAACTGCTTTCTCGCCATAATTCTTCCTTTGTTATTGTAGTTGACTCTCGCAGTGCCCTCTGGTCCTGGAGTTCTTTAATCCTGTCCATCCTAGGGTCGTCGAAATTCAATATTGGCTGTTTCTCCTGGAACCAGACAGTCTGGTTCTCCTGGATTCCCAGCGTGTTATTGGTGTTAACTTAAATGAGCGTGCGAATGCTACCGTGAAGGAGGTTATCCGCACCTGTCCCGTTTCCTGCAAATTTGTTCCTTCCTTCGACTTCATCCCAGTTATTCATTCCTCAATCCGTGCCCGTTGGCAGGGTCGTTGGTCTTCTGTTACTGGTAACAAGCTGCGTGCTCTTAAGAGTAATGTGTCCCCGTGGCCTTCCTTCCTACCACCGTAACTGGCGTTGGGGAAAAGGCTCTAGCGAGGTTACGTATTGGCCATACACGTTTAACTCTCGGGCATTTAATGGAGCGCCGCCCTGCTGCTAATTGTCCAAACTGCATTGTTCCTCTCACGGTCGTGAACATTCATGTTGAATGTCCTGACTTCCAGGATGTGTGCGCGTCTTGCTTCCACACTGTCCCTCAAGGTCACCTGTCCCTCGATAGAATCCTTGGTGAATCGGATACCTTTGATGATGATCGCCTTATGCGATTTTGTTCTCGTATTGGCATCCTTAGTGATATTTAGCACCAAAGAGAAAGCATTTGATGGTGCTACATAGCCTTCCTGGGATGGTGCCGTCTTTTAATAATTACTTATTTTGCGGACCAATGCGAGTCTCTTGACTTATCTGGCAGTATAACCATTTTAATATGGTTATTTATGAAATTGTGATCGTTTGGCACCATGTTATCTTCGAATTTTGGAGATTATCTTTTTATGGTTTCGACCTGCAAGCAGCAATGGACTCTTGCAGGTCGGAGTTCGATTACAATTGGTGAAAGAAGTTGGACATTGTTTCATCGTTCCTCGTAGTCTGTCTTCATATTTCAGCTATAGTCTGTCCTTATATTCCAGCTTGTGTTGGCGACATATCTCAGCTCGTAGCCTGTTCTCATATCCCCACTCGCAATCTATTCCTATATCCGAGTTCATATTCTATCCTAGCTCGTAGTGTATCCTTACATCCCAGTTCGCATTCTATCCTCAATATCCATGTTCGTAGTCTATCCTCATATCACAACTTCTTGTTTCTCTTCATATCCCAGCTTGTAGTCCTTATATCCCAGCTGGTAATGTGTCCTCATTTCCCTGTTCGAAGTCTGTCCTCATATTCCAGTTCGCCAGCCATTCTCCTTACTGAGACCTTGTATGACTTCACTCAACGTTCAGTACAAACGTATTTTATGCTTGCTTATGGGCTAAGCACCTATTTCACAACCAATTTGATGTAACAACAGTGAGGCAAAGTAAAAAACTTCTCATTCATGTAGTTCAATTTTTTTATAAATAATTCATTAAGGTGAAGAGACGATAGGAACATGAATACTTCAGGGGGGGAATTGTTTATCTAGTGGCAATTAGCTTTATAACAAATTCTCTGAAAGGCTGTTTCTCATCTTGCGAATGTTGGGGCTTGGGATACCAATAAAACAGAGTTACCCATAAAATAATCTTTATTAGAGAGTGGTTATCACAAAACAGTCATATCACCGGGGCGAACACAAGAATATTGGAATAGATTCTCTTTGGACAACGAGTAATACATTGTAATGGACCGAAGTTGCTCATGAAGGCATTTTTGTTTTATCTTCATGGAGGGAGAGAGGAAGAAGGGCATAGCCCCACTGATATTGGGTTGGAAGAGGTTCGTAATAAAATAAAACGAAGGAAGAAAAAGTAGGGGGAAGTTAGAAATAATGGTGGGGTAGAGAAAGCAGGATAGGGATAGACAGCATGGGACGTAGTTACATAGCAACATGCGACCGTATGATTTGGAGTAAATAATCACATGTTGGGGACAAATTCGGGTCAATTTTACTTCAGTCCTAGTTATTGTCCTCAATAATGAGTACATGATAAATTCTATGCCAAAAATAAATATCCTAAATAAATGTTCTTAAGCAAGAACTTTCAATGTAAAAATAGCCTACTAGCAGAGCTACAAAAAAATGAAATAAGTTGAAGAGGTATCTTAACTCGAAAAATAATTAAAACGCATAGAGGAAAATGTAATGGATATATTAAGAGGCATCATAAGGGCAAGAAGTCTGGATATCTTCACCCACCAGGTGATAACATGAGACCAGCGTTGGTGAGTCGTCTTGACAGCCTATTTGGGGCTCAGTGAAATAAGCTGACAAATCACATCAACCAACACCCGTGAACATCTTGTAGAGCACACCACCACCACAACTCACTCACCCCTCGACAGTATTACCAGTCGTCTCTCTCAATCGTCTCATGGAAGTAATTTTTTTATATATCGTCATAAATATTGTCAATTTCCATCAACGGGTACACGTCTATGTCATTTTCATCCGTTGTTGTATGTCAGCACCTGTGTTGCGTCACACAAGGCCGTGTTGCGTCACATACACTTTGTTGTGGTTGTTGACCGCTACACTGTGTGAAGGGCATGATTGATTTGGTACGAGACATTGACCGGGACCTCTTAACTATTGTCAGCGTGGCCGTGACAGGTCCTGGCAAGGCGTATACAGACAACCTTCCTCGGGGCTGTCAGTGCCGGGGACATCACCTGTCATCGTGACATACAGCAAGAGATGTATTTGCTTCTCGGTGTATATATATACACACAATTGACTTCGGTCTGGACTATGTTTAGGGGTTAAATTGTGCCTCCTGGTTGGTCGGTTGGTTGTTGTGGAGGTCAACATTACCCTCCAGAGGTTGAACATGAAACTTTCTCCTTTCTCCTCCCCTTCTCTTAGACAGACACACACATACACACACACAACCAGTTGGTATACAGAATTATATGAACATGTTTGCTGATGATGCTAAGATAATAGGAAGGATAAGAAATTTAGATGATTGTCATGCCCTTCAAGAAGACCTGGATAAAATAAGTATATGGAGCACCACTTGGCAAATGGAATTTAATGTTAATAAATGTCATGTTATGGAATGTGGAATAGGAGAACATAGACCCCACACAACCTATATATTATGTGAGAAATCTTTAAAGAACTCTGATAAAGAAAGAGATCTAGGGGTGGTTCTAGATAGAAAACTATCACCTGAAACCACATAAAGAATATTGTGCAAGGAGCCTATGCTATGCTTTCTAACTTCAGAATTGCTTTTAAATACATGGATGGGGATATACTAAAGAAATTGTTCATGACGTTTGTTAGGCCAAAGCTAGAATATGCAGCTGTTGTTTGGTGCCCATATCTTAAGAAGCACATCAACAAACTGGAAAAGGTGCAAAGACATGCTACTAAGTGGCTCCCAGAACTGAAGGGTAAGAGCTACGAGGAAAGGTTAGAAGCATTAAATATGCCAAAACTAGAAGACAGAAGAAAAAGAGGTGATATGATCACTACATACAAAATAGTAACAGGAATTGAAAAATCGACAGGAAAGATTTCCTGAGACCTGGAACTTCAAGAACAAGAGGTCATAGATATAAACTGGCTAAACACAGATGCCGAAGAAATATAAGAAAATTCACTTTCGCAAACAGAGTGGTAGACGGTTGGAACAAGTTGGGGGAGAAGGTGGTGGAGGCCAAGACCGTCAGTAGTTTCAAAGCGTTATATGACAAAGAGTGCTGGGAAGACGGGACACCACGAGCGTAGCTCTCATCCTGTAACTACACTTAGGTAATTACACTTAGGTAATTACACACACACACACACACACACACACACATACACACATACACACACACACACACACATACATACATACACATACATACACACACATACATACACACATACATACACACACATACATACATACATACACATACATACATACACACACATACATACATACATACACACACATACATACATACATACACACACATACATACATACATACACACACATACACACACAAACACACACACACACACACACACACACACACACACACACATACATACATACACACATACATACATACATACACACATACATACATACATACACACACACACACACACACACACACACACATACATACATACACACATACATACATACATACATACATACTTACACACACACACACACACACACACACACACACACACACACACACACACACACACACACACACACAGTATTGCAGTAACTTGAGGGAGAATCTAGAGTTCTTGACGAAGCTCTATGAGACACTTATTCTTCAAGACTCGCGTAAAGTCAATGGAGGCCAGATTGAAACACAAGATACCACAATTGCCATCCAATACTCGTACCAAAGTTCTTTTACATATACAGTGCTCAAATGTTCACTTAAAATTTTGACTTTTTTATATAGGTTTTGAATTCCACTAATGTATCTCATTTTTAAAAGTTTTCTAGCAAACAAGCGTCTTAAGGAAAACATTATACACCGATTTTATCTTTATCAACATTTAGTAATTAATAACAATAATTATTTCACGTGTTTTAATGAAATTACGTAACTTTTTCCCCAGTTAAAACTGAATTTGCATCCTAGACGTAATCTTCATGTTGTTTGGGTTTTAATGCTGCTCAATGTCTTCGACCGGAGCTTAAGTCACTCAGTGACTTAATTTAAACGCTTCCAACTTCAGTTTGGTTAACTTGTCGTTAGGTATTGTGTGTGTGTGAGAGAATGTGTGTGTGAATGTGTGAGTGTAGTGTGTGTGTAGTGTGTGAGTGTGTGTGTGTGTGAATGTGTGTGCGCGCGCGCTCGTGCGTGCATGTACGTGTGTGACACTTCCTACAGACTTGCCCAGTCGTTCTCTGATAACGGTGATCTTCGCCCTACTGTTGACGTAACTCGCCAGTGAGCACAGTATCCAAGCGCAAGATTAATTCCGCATTAATTCAACGTTGATTTAACGTTAGTCGTGAATATCGTGTCCAGTGGGCCTGCCATACCACGCTTTGCCAGTTGCAGAATGTGGTTGCTATTGGTTGACAGCCGGACCTGGCAGTTATTGCGTCTGCAGCGTTAAGGGCGACGAGGACCATTTTTTGTCTTTGTAAAACTTCTCGCGCTCTCTCCTGGAGTGTAGACGAACACCCGCGGTGCGCGAGCGGGTGTTAGACTACACTCCAAGCACAGGTATTTTCCCAAGGTTAGGTAAATTACCTGTGCTGTAATGTCGTTTTGTGTACAGCTATATGAAATATACACAGTTAAAATTAAGTTTATATATTTGCTAGTCTCATTTGTTACAGAAAAGTAGCTTATAAAGAGCATACTTTTGTGATTATATATATATATATATATATATATATATATATATATATATAATATATATATATATATATATAATGTTTTACCAACTTTCTGCTGTAATATTGTAGTATTCTTGTCGATTGGGTCACTGTGAAACACTCGGTACGCCTCTTTGGTAATTCACAACACAACAGAATTTAATAATACTGTCCAGTTACTGGTGCATCAGTTTCCCTACACTATTATTTAGCTCATAACTAGTTAGCCGCACCAGTCACCAACGCTGGGCTATACTGTCACTTCGTCTGTTAGCGTGGCACGGTCTGATAGATTATATAAGATGAAGGCCCGCGCTCGGTCGGGGTCGTGGACCTCCCTGAAGCGGCGCCCTTGTGACCTACGCGGGGTGGAGTGTGCGGACCTAACGGACCTATCCTCGAGGCTCAGGTCCTCTTCGGGTCCTCCGCAGCCCCCTGATCCTCCTATGGCGCCCCGTAGTAGCGAGTGCCGCTTTCATCCAGGTATTCCAGGCTTCGGCAGACGCGCTCACAAAGCTCCGTCGAGATACTGGACCTCAGCAGGAATTCGGCGCTATATATATATATATATATATATATATATATATATATATATATATATATATATATATATATATATATATATATAATCACAAAGTATGCTCTTTATAAGCTACTTTTCTGTAACAAATGAGACTAGCAAATATAAAAACTTAATTTTAACTGTGTATATTTCATATAGCTGTACACAAAACGACATTACAGCACAGGTAATTTACCTAACCTTGGGAAATACCTGTGCTTGGAGTGTAGTCTAACACCCGCTCGCGCACCGCGGGTGTTCGTCTACACTCCAGGAGAGAGCGCGAGAAGTTTTACAAAGACAAAAAATGGTCCTCGTCGCCCTTAACGCTGCAGACGCTGTGACCGAAGGGCTTGAGGTCCTTGCGCTGGAAGGGCTTCTGGTAGCATCGTCGGAAGGGTTACTGCTGGTGAGGCTGCCGCAGAAGTCCTCCGGTGAGGTATACCGACGCGCAAGTTCAGCATCGACACTGGCGCTCGACGTGACTGTCCTGTGACTGCAGTCATCAGGAATGATGGCTGCCGCGTCCGGACAGCGGATGTATTCCACCAAGTCTTTACAGCCAGTCTTGAGAAGGTGCGATTCGCTTCTTCTTCTATTTTTTTTAACTGTAGCTTCTATATTGTCTATTTTTCTAAGCACATTTAGGTCTTTCCCTCTGTTGCGTAATACACTATTAATGTTTCCATCTTTAGAGGTACTCTTTTAAGATGATTAAATAGCTTTCCTCTCCTACCTCCTCCTTTATCAAGAATTTCTTCTTTAGATACACTCTTTCTTAATAAATTAACATTTTTGACCGGGTCTTTCGCTGGGGTCTTGGCTAGAGTCCCCAGCGCACTAAGTGCCACTTCTGCTTCTGCTTGATAATCGGCGCACGCCAGCTTATCATTGGCCAGGATGCTGTTTACGTAAGGCTTCATGACGATGCCATCATTGTAATTTCTCTCTGGCTGCGACGCCCCAGCTGCTGCTGCTGGTACTGTTGCTGTTGCTGCTGGTACTGGTGCTGCTGCTCGGCGCTGCTGCCGTTCCTCTCTGTAACCACGGCTGTGGTTACTTTGGTAGCGGTGATGGGTGTGGTGCAGGCCGCCGCTTCCTGCATGGCTGTCAGCTTGGCCACCATTTGTCTGTTCCCCAGACGTAGGTTCCTCTCTCTTAACGACTCCAGTTGCGTGTACAGCCGCTGGAATTGTTCCTGAGAGGGGAAAGGTGGCAATGAGTGTACCTGTCAGAAAATGTTATTTTTAGTCCTCAAATTAACCTGACTTTACTTTGAACGACTCTCAAAAAGAGGACGGAGACCTACAAGACAAAATTTACAGAAACTTGACCACCACCATTAGTAATCATAAGATTTCCAGTTGACATCAATTGTATGAATGCTATCAATGACCAATCTACCTGTTTTCAATGACCCTGTTCACGTTTTACCCTCTGTTAGGTACACATTGAAGAATATTTTAGGATTTTAATACAAATGTTCTCTACATTGTAGATGTGAAGGTCCCTGTCCTTGTTATATCGATCCAAATGTGGCTTCGTTTTATTCAATCCTGGTTGGGTCACCTCTATATAACTCTCGTTATTAGGATTTCGTTTACTCAGTAAGAAGCAATTTATTCAAATGGTTTTGATATTTTATAGTTAATTCCCGATAGTCATTATTTTTGCCATGTTTCTGTGACTGCAATATTATTTCCTCTTCATTGTGGTGAATACTCTAACAGGCTGCACCACTTAACCCAAGACCTGGTTATATTTAAAACAATATTTTTTTTTAAGTGGTCTCCTGTACCTAGCCATCCACCTTCAATTCCTAGCTAGCTATCCACCCTCAGTCCCTAGCTAGCTATCCACCCTCAGTTCCTAGCTAGCCACCCACCTTCAGTTCCTAGCTAGCCACCCACCTTCAGTTCCTAGCTAGCCACCCACCTTCAGTTCCTAGCTAGCCACCCACCTTCAGTTCCTAGCTAGCCACCCACCTTCAGTTCCTAGCTAGCCACCCACCTTCAGTTCCTAGCTAGCCACCCACCTTCAGTTCCTAGCTAGCCACCCACCTTCAGTTCCTAGCTAGCCACCCACCTTCAGTTCCTAGCTAGACATCCACCTTCAGTTCCTAGCTAGACATCCACCTTCAGTTCCTAGCTAGCCACCCACCTTCAGTTCCTAGCTAGCCATCCATGCCCAGTTTCTAGCCACTCTGTTCCAAACCATCCAACCTCAGTTCGTAGTCATCCACCGTCGGTTCCTAGTCATCCATCTCAAAGTACCCTGGCTTCATCATCCCCCCCCCCCCTCCTCTCCTTGCATCGAACAGCACCTACTTTTTCCCCGCCAGTACCTCGCCACCTACCAGTTACTTCCCTATTTCTCACCTGAAGGTCACCTTGGTCGAGGGTGCCGTGGTTGTTGCTGTTGGCTTGTTGTCCTCGCTGCATGAACTTGGCCGCCTTGGGCTTGGTCATGCTGAGAGTCTCCTCCGCCCCTTTGCCCTGACCCTTCACAACCATGTAGACCTGGGGAGAGGGAGAGAGCTTGGGTTAGCGGCGGGGCGAGTGTCACTGTGGTACAGCGGGGGTATTTTCATTCACTGCTGAATGTGAAGGATGGATGAAACGTGGTAAATGAATGTGGTGGGAGGTGACTGAATGGAGACTGTGGTGTTGGAATAGTATCTCTAGAGATTTATAATCAGAAGAATCAGAATTGGATGAAAAACTTTGAGGAGGCTTATATTGACCTATATGCGAGACAGCTCCAATCTATATGAAAATACAACTACTAATATACTTACCACAAGTATAATATCCCCTTATGTTATATCCCTACCATCCAACTGTATACTTCAATCGTATATCTCCCTTAATCTTCATCTTTCTTGAGAATGCAAATTTGTGTAAATCTCTCTTCGTTTGCAATGTTCCTAATTCCGTCGATCAAATTTTGTATCATTAAACAATTTCGAGGGAACTGATGTTCACCCCACATTACGGTAGCCAAGATAAATATACATATTCCAAATGAGAGCTAACACGGGCAAGTAATGCTGAGGTATAAAATTAGCTGGAAATCGACTAATATTTTTAATTTCTGGAGGGAGGGAGGGGAAAGCACCAAGCCATTACGACAATATAGCACTTGGAGAGGATAAGGATTTTGGATGGGACGGGGGGAAAGAATTTGCCCAACTACTTGGACGGTCGGGGATTGAACGCCAACCTGCATGAAGCGAGACCGTCGCTCTACCGTCCAGCCCAAGTGGTTGGACGTTTCTCCAAAACTTTACAACTTGAAGTGTTCGATTTAACAAAGCCATACGGCTGAAAGTGTGGCCTTCAACAAAGCTTTGCCGTTGGAAGTATGCTGTTTAACTAAGCTTTACTACTGAAAATGTGTTGTTTAACAAAACTTTCGTGGTATGCCATATATATATATATATATATATATATATATATATATATATATATATATATATATATATATATATATATATATATATATATAATATTAGTATATTTTGGTAGCAGGGTTTCTCTAATACATCATATGTCATTAAGCACAATGGCATTTTGACTGTTAATTTTCTTATGAATATTTTTTTTCATTCTACGTAAATGTTTTCTACCTTCTAGACGGTGAAGAAATACTAAATCACTTAATCTTTCCATTTTGTTGTTCGACGTTTCATCAGCCATGTGACATCTTCTGGAATACACTCTGTGCACGAAGGAGACAGCTGTACTTAGCTTACATGTTGTTGTTTTAGACTCAGGTCCTCGGAACAAAAAGTTCTAAGTAGCACGGGCTATGGAGATCCCGTCGTGCAACGTAGTGTAACTGTATAGGCAGCTTATATTCTGCTGATGTTGTTTTTAGATTCAGTTACTCGGAACAAAAAGTTCCAAGTAGCACAGGCTATGGAGAGCCCGTAAGTGGAGGCTCTTTGGGACCATTATCTGTATCAATGGCTGATACTAGAGATCTGGGGATGGATGTCTGTCTTCAGTCCAGGAGGGTTGGCTGTACCAGTTATGGAGCTGGTGGGTTAGTGTAGACTTCTAGGTCTTCCGCTTTTTCTTTGCCTGAGACTTTGGCTGACCCGTGCTGTCGTTGGAGTTTGGTATGGTGGCCTCCTACTACTTGTACCGAGGTGTTGTGTTTGTGGTGCAGCGGTGGAGCTCCTACTAAGATTTCCTCGTTTGAGGAGTCCATAACATCCGTAGGTGATGGTTTTCGTCTTTTGCCTCGCAGCCTGTGGTAGACTCGGGTGTCGTGGATTGGTGGTAGACGGTATTTCAGGAGTGTGGTGGTGGTGTTAGCATTTTTAGACAGCACGTCTGCTAGTGCGGCTGCTGAGATGGTGATGGTAGGAGTGTTGGGAGCTGGAGAGGGAAATACCTCTGTGCCGCCTGGGTCATGGATGGTTCTGGAGTCTGTGTTGAAATCGCCCTGTTAGTCGTCCTGGTGGTAGTCCCGGAGTGGTAGTGGAGGCGGTGAGACTTGGGCCAGGGCTATGATGGGGCCCAGGCCATTGGCTATGTATAATGCGTTCAGTTCACTGATAAAACGGTAGTTGTCTGGTCCGGCAAGCCTCCCCGCTAGTCTAATAAGACCAGGGATAATGCCTGCATGTGATACAGGGGGCTGTAAAGGAGCCTGTGGGACCTTGACTCCCCATTGTGAACGCTGGTCGCCTGGTGGGGGAGCCACTTTTCGGTAAGACCGGAAAGTCTTCTGGTCGGTTGGAGGGAACTGAGGTGATGGGTTGAGCACCTGGGGTTCTGGTCGCGGAGGTAGAAGGGTTGTTTCTCTTGGCTTCAACCTGGGCCTTAATGCTTTCCTGTCTGCGGGGGCAGCGGTAGGAAATTGCGGGATGATTGCCATCACAGAGCAAGCACCGATGG
>WNGS01152063.1:0-10881 GCA_020271785.1 Procambarus virginalis
AGTATAGAGTGTGTGTTGCTCTTCCGTGCAACAGATGGCGCTGTTTAAAAAAAAATATTTGTACCTATCACAGGTGTGGCAGCTATATAGTCTATATATATAAAAACCCTCGCATATTCGTATGGAACGTTGTGTGAAAATTTCAAAGTAATCGGTGAAGAACTTTCAGAGACTGCAGAGTGTGTTACTTTTACGTCCAACAGATGGCGCTGTTTTCCCCAAAAATGTTATTTTCTTGTTACAGGTGTGGCATGTATATAGTAGGTATATAAAAACACGTGCCTATTCCAATGCAACGTTGTGTCAATTAAAAAAAAATCGGTAAAGAGGTTTCGAAGATTTCTCTCAAGTGAAAAACACATGAAAACAGTTTTTCAAAAAAGCATGTTTTTTCCGTCACAGACGTGACATCTTTTTATATACATATACTATGTATATAAAAAACCTGCTCGGATGTGAAAGGAACGTTGTGTGAAAATTTCAAAGCAATCGGTGAAGAACTTTCGGTGTGATTAGATTTTGAACAAACGAACATTTACATTTTATTTATATAGATTTCTGTCCTCACACGAACTAATAACTCGTATATCTTGTTTCGAACGTTCCTGTTGTTTGTGTAGTACACATTTATTGCTGTTATGTTGATGCCTGTGTCCACCCATGTTGATGCCTGTGTCCACCCGTGTTATGTTGATGCCTGTGTCCACCCATGTTATGTTGATGCCTGTGTCCACCCATGTTATGTTGATACCTGTGTCCACCCATGTTATGTTGATGCCTGTGTCCACCCATGTTGATGCCTGTGTCCACCCGTGTTATGTTGATGCCTGTGTCCACCCATGTTATGTTGATGCCTGTGTCCACCCATGTTATGTTGATGCCTGTGTCCACCCATGTTATGTTGATGCTGTGTCCACCCATGTTATGTTGATGCCTGTGTCCACCCATGTTATGTTGATGCCTGTGTCCACCCATGTTATGTTGATGCCTGTGTCCACCCGTGTTATGTTGATGCCTGTGTCCACCCATGTTATGTTGATGCCTGTGTCCACCCATGTTATGTTGATGCCTGTGTCCACCCGTGTTATGTTGATGCCTGTGTCCACCCATGTTATGAGTGATGCCTGTGTGTGTCCACCCATGTTATGTTGATGCCTGTGTCCACCCATGTTATGTTGATGCCTGTGTCCACCCGTGTTATGTTGATGCCTGTGTCCACCCATGTTGATGCCTGTGTCCACCGTGTTATGTTGATGCCTGTGTCCACCCATGTTGATGCCTGTGTCCACCCGTGTTATGTTGATGCCTGTGTCCACCATGTTGATGCCTGTGTCCTCCCGTGTTATGTTGATGCCTGTGTCCACCCATGTTATGTTGATGCCTGTGTCCACCCGTGTTATGTTGATGCCTGTGTCCACCCATGTTGATGCCTGTGTCCACCCGTGTTATGTTGAGCCTGTGTCCACCCATGTTGATGCCTGTGTCCACCGTGTTATGTTGATGCCTGTGTCCACCCATGTTGATGCCTGTGTCCACCCGTGTTATGTTGATGCCTGTGTCCACCCATGTTGATGCCTGTGTCCACCCGTGTTTGTTGATGCCTGTGTCCACCCATGTTGATGCCTGTGTCCACCCGTGTTATGTTGATGCCTGTGTCACCCGTGTTATGTTGATGCCTGTGTCCACCCGGTTATGTTGATGCCTGTGTCCACCCATGTTGATGCCTGTGTCACCCATGTTATGTGTTGAGCCTGTGTGTCCACCCATGTTGATGCCTGTGTCCACCCATGTTGATGCCTGTGTCCACCCATGTTGATGCCTGTGTCCACCCATGTGATGCCTGTGTCCACCCATGTTGATGCCTGTGTCCACCCATGTTGATGCCTGTGTCCACCCATGTTGATGCCTGTGTCCACCCGTGTTATGTGTGATGCCTGTGTCCACCCATGTTGATGCCTGTGTTCACCCATGTTGATGCCTGTGTCCACCCGTGTTATGTTGATGCCTGTGTCCACCCGTGTTATGTTGATGCCTGTGTCCACCCATGTTGATGCCTGTGTTCACCCATGTTGATGCCTGTGTCCACCCGTGTTATGTTGATGCCTGTGTCCACCCGTGTTATGTTGATGCCTGTGTCCACCCATGTTGATGATGCCTGTGTCCACCCGTGTTATGTTGATGCCTGTGTCCACCCGTGTTATGTTGATGCCTGTGTCCACCCATGTTGATGCCTGTGTCCACCCATGTTATGATGATGCCTGTGTCCACCCGTGTTATGTTGTTGATGCCTGTGTCCACCCATGTTTTGTTGATGCCTGTGTCCACCCATGTTATGTTGATGCCTGTGTCCACCCATGTTATGTTGATGCCTGTGTCCACCCATGTTATGTTGATGCCTGTGTCCACCCATGTTATGTGATGTGCCTGTGTCCACCCATGTTATGTTGATGCCTGTGTCCACCCGTGTTATGTTGATGCCTGTGTCCACCCGTTATGTTGATGCCTGTGTCCACCCGTGTTATGTTGATGCCTGTGTCACCTGTTATGTTGATGCCTGTGTCCACCATGTTATGTTGATGCCTGTGTCCACCCATGTTATGTTGATGCCTGTGTCCACCCATGTTATGTTGATGCCTGTGTCCACTCATGTTATGTTGATGCCTGTGTCCACCCATGTTATGTTGATGCCTGTGTCCACCCGTGTTATGTTGATGCCTGTGTCCACTCATGGTATTTTTAGCAAAATATGTTTACGTTCCCCTCTCTGCCTTATCTTTTCATTATTGTATCATGTCCTCATAATACTTTAGTTTTATTCGAACGCAAACCTCTTGATGCTGATAGTTTAAAGTTTTACTAACTGCCTTATCAAAGAATCTACTATGGACACACCTTATTCCATGAAAAGTGAACCCTCTCCCTCTCGTATACATAGTGTTCTGACCAATGAACCAGTCCCGGTGCTTGATGGTTCAATGGTTTTTCCTAACTATAATAATGTCTTTCATGTCGGCAGTTTATCTTAACCCTTGATAACATCTCAAAGCCTCTTATCCCTCCGAATCTTAGCTGATATCTACATAAGTCACATCCCCCCCCCTCCCGTTTTCCTGATCTAATGCTAACTTGAATCTATTGATTTGTTCCTGACTCTTACCCTTACCGACATCATTCCCACCAACAGAGGGCAGACAAAATACTTGTTTCCATTGACGGGCAAAATGTTGTCCATGTTGTCAGCGATCTCTCATATTCCAGCTCCAGGCTAACACACCACTCACCCCTTTATGAGCTTCTCCTGAAGAAATGCTCTGTCTACATGTCTCATCCGAGAATCCACATCAGCATATATTATTCTATCTTCCGTGTTGAGTTGCATCATTGCCCGTCCGTCTTTATGCATGCTTGTAAACTGTTCTGTCCACTGTCAGGCGAGCAGCTGCCTCCCTTCATCACTCTTCATCAAGTGCAGAGAATGTGTTGAAGGTTTTCACAAAAGGTATCAATGGAATCTCCATTCTCTTCCTTAGTTCCTTACCTCTAAAGACAACCCAACTTGACTTATTCACAGGAACGCCATCCACTGTTCCTTCATCCTGTTGTGATACATATTCTGCATCTGCTTCACTTCTTCAGTCAACCAGTCTAAATATTTCCCCAGCACAAAGTTTCATTAACTCACGCACTACACTCACGCTCCATCTCAAATAAGTTTAAAGTTCCAGCAACTCGCCCTCTAGCTTGAGGAACAGTCAGAGTCACGCATCATTGGCGTTACTCGTGAGTAACTGATGGTTACTCTGCCCTTCAGTAACAGTTACTTTTTGATTCTAGAAACAGTTGTTCTGCCTTACCTGAACTGTCTCAGTTATTAAGGATCGGTCCTCACTGTGGGATTTGTGTGTTAAATCTATAAAATCTTGATGATTTGTTCTTTTCTGCCTTGTTAAACATACATGCTGCTATGGCGGTATGTCCACTCACAGGATGAGTGGCGCTGCCCAATACTGTCACTATGGCGGTGTGTCCACTCACAGGATGAGTGGCGCTGCCCAATACTGTCACTATGGCGGTATGTCCACTCACAGGATGAGTGGCGCTGCCCAATACTGTCACTATGGCGGTATGTCCACTCACAGGATGAGTGGCGCTGCCCAATACTGTCACTATGGCGGTGTGTTCACTCACAGGATGAGTGGCGCTGCCCAATACTGTCACTATGGCGGTGTGTCCACTCACAGGATGAGTGGCGCTGCCCAATACTGTCACTATGGTGGTGTGTCCACTCACAGGATGAGTGGCGCTGCCCAATACTGTCACTATGGTGGTGTGTCCACTCACAGGATGAGTGGCGCTGCCCAATACTGTCACTATGGCGGTGTGTCCACTCACAGGATGAGTGGCGCTGCCCAGTAAACTCGCCCCTCGGGGCAAAATTAAAAAAAAATTAAACATGCTTCATACTTTCCTTTAGCTGTTATACACAAACCCGCAACTGACATGAGAGTCTACTCATGTGTATGGTATATATATATATATATATATATATATATATATATATATATATATATATATATATATATATATATATATATAATATATACTGTTAGGATGTCTTTGTAATGAAATATATATTTCTTTGTTTCTATTTCAATGTTTAGTGGTCACATGAAAGGGAAGGGAAGGGAACTATCAGGAGAATGTACGAAGCCATTACGACTATATAGCACTGGGAAGGGATCAGGATAAGGATTTGGGATGGGACGGGTGGGAAGGAATGGTGCCCAACCACTTGGACGGTCGGGGATTGAAAGCCAACCCGCATGAAGCGAGACCGTCACTCTACCGTCCAGCCCAAGTGGCTGGAGTACTCAAAAGAGTCATCACTCTTCCCTCGTGTTAATAAGAAGTGACCCGAAGCTTGAGACAGCAGCGTCCTCCCGCTGCCGCACTGTGTGGCTGCTCTGTGTAACATCAGGAAGTGTTCACGCTCGAACCAGCGGCTCTGTTCTCCACACTCAGTCGCTGCGTTCCCGCCCCAGGAGCGAGGGACCGGACCAATAGAGCAGGCAAGACCTCAGTATACTAGCACCCGGCGGGGCCCGGGTCTCCTCACCAAGAGGATATGTCAACAAGAACATTGAAGTGTGACAGAGCAGATGGACAGTTTGGAAAATGTCTCCGGTGGTTGACAACAGTTGTGAGTTATGACAAGTGTGGTTATTGTGTACACATTGTGGGCGACCCTCACTTGTTGTGGTGTCTGGCACCAGTCAATATTAGTGGTGACCCTCACTGTTGTGGTGTCTGGCACCAGTCAATATTAGTGGGTGACCCTCACTGGTTGTGGTGTCTGGCACCAGTCAATATTAGTGGGTGACCCTCACTTGTTGTGGTGTCTGGAACCAGTCAATATTAGTGGGTGACCCTCACTGGTTGTGGTGTCTGGAACCAGTCAATATTAGTGGGTGACCCTCGCTGGTTGTGGTGTCTGACACCAGTCAATATTAGTGGTGACCCTCACTTGTTGTGGTGTCTGGCACCAGTCAATATTAGTGGGTGACCCTCACTTGTTGTGGTGTCTGACACCAGTCAATATTAGTGGTGACCCTCACTTGTTGTGGTGTCTGGCACCAGTCAATATTAGTGGGTGACCCTCGCTGGTTGTGGTGTCTGGCACCAGTCAATATTATTGGGTGACCCTCACTTGTTGTGGTGTCTGGCACCAGTCAATATTAGTGGGTGACCCTCACTTGTTGTGATGTCTGGCACCAGTCAATATTAGTGGTGACCCTCACTTGTTGTGGTGTCTGGCACCAGTCAATATTAGTGGGTGACCCTCACTTGTTGTGATGTCTGGCACCAGTCAATATTAGTGGTGACCCTCACTGGTTGTGGTGTCTGGCACCAGTCAATATTAGTGGTGACCATTGTGAAGAGTTATGGTGCATCACTACCAGTCAATGTGGGTACTGTGAAGTATGGTGCATCACTACCAGTCACTGTGGGTACTGTGAAGTATGGTGCATCACTACCAGTCAATGTGGGTACTGTGAAGTATGGTGCATCACTACCAGTCACTGTGGGTACTGTGAAGTATGGTACATTACCACCAGTCACTGTGGGTACTGTGAAGAATGGTACATCATTACCAGTCACTGTGGGGACGGTGAAGTATGGTACATCACTACCAGTGACTGTGGGTACTGTGAAGTATGACTCATCACTACCAGTCACTGTGTGTACTGTGAAGTATGGTGCATCACTACCAGTCACTGTGGGTACTGTGAAGTATGACTCATCACTACCAGTCACTGTGGGTACTGTGAAGTATGGTGCATCACTACCAGTCACTGTGGGTACTGTGAAGTATGGTACATCACTACCAGTCACTGTGGGTACTGTGAAGTATGGTACATCACTACCAGTCACTGTGGGTACTGTGAAGTATGGTACATCACTACCAGTCACTGTGGGTACTGTGAAGTATGGTGCATCACTACCAGTGACTGTGGGTACTGTGAAGTATGGTGCATCACTTCCAGTCACTGTGGGTACTGTGAAGTATGGTACATCACTACCAGTCACTGTGGGTACTGTGAAGTATGGTGCATCACTACCAGTGACTGTGGGTACTGTGAAGTATGGTGCATCACTACCAGTCACTGTGGGTACTGTGAAGTATGGTGCATCACTACCAGTCACTGTGGGTACTGTGAAGTATGGTGCATCACTACCAGTCACTGTGGGTACTGTGAAGTATGGTGCATCACTACCAGTCACTGTGGGTACTGTGAAGTATGGTACATCACTACCAGTCACTGTGTGTACTGTGAAGTATGGTGCATCACTACCAGTCACTGTGGGTACTGTGAAGTATGGTGCATCACTACCAGTCACTGTGGGTACTGTGAAGTATGGTGCATCACTACCAGTCACTGTGTGTACTGTGAAGTATGGCACATCACTACCAGTCACTGTGGGTACTGTGAAGAATGGTACATCATTACCAGTCACTGTGGGGACGGTGAAGTATGGTACATCACTACCAGTGACTGTGGGTACTGTGAAGTATGACTCATCACTACCAGTCACTGTGTGTACTGTGAAGTATGGTGCATCACTACCAGTCACTGTGGGTACTGTGAAGTATGACTCATCACTACCAGTCACTGTGGGCATTGTGAAGTATGGTGCATCACTACCAGTGACTGTGGGTACTGTGAAGTATGGTGCATCACTACCAGTCACTGTGGGTACTGTGAAGTATGGTACATCACTACCAGTCACTGTGGGTACTGTGAAGTATGGCACATCACTACCAGTCACTGTGGGTACTGTGAAGTATGGCACATCACTACCAGTCACTGTGGGTACTGTGAAGTATGGCACATCACTACCAGTCACTGTGGGTACTGTGAAGTATGGTGCATCACTACCAGTCACTGTGGGTACTGTGAAGTATGGTGCATCACTACCAGTCACTGTGGGTACTGTGAAGTATGGTGCATCACTACCAGTCACTGTGGGTACTGTGAAGTATGGTGCATCACTACCAGTCACTGTGGGTACTGTGAAGTATGGTGCATCACTACCAGTCACTGTGTGTACTGTGAAGTATGGTGCATCACTACCAGTCACTGTGGGTACTGTGAAGTATGGTGCATCACTACCAGTCACTGTGGGTACTGTGAAGTGTGGTACATCACTACCAGTCACTGTGGATACTGTGAAGTATGGTGCATCACTACCAGTCACTGTGGGGTACTGTGAAGTATGGTACATCACTACCAGTCACTGTGTGTACTGTGAAGTATGGTGCATCACAACCAGTCACTGTGGGAACTGTGAAGTATGGTGCATCACAACCAGTCACTGTGGGAACTGTGAAGTATGGGGCCGGACACAGTAGTGAGATAATACTGTGACCCATATATAATCAGCCTCACTAAGTACTGAAATATTTATTGTAATATCCGTAATAAATAATGTTTGTCGGATGTGTAATAATTTGAGATTTACCAAAACTGTTATTGAGCAACTAATCAATATGTAATACAATCAACCTTTAGAACTGTTCCCATTTGTCAATAATGAACTAATTCTGTGTATATAGATGGCAGTCAAAATGAATAAATTAACGTGTTTTTATACACTGTCTCAGTGAAGAAGTATTTGTTATATAAATGAGCATTAATGTGAAGTTGAAGCATGTTTACATTCTTTATTCAGTCGGTCCTCCTAAGGTTTCCCAATGTCAAGAAACTATCGTATTAAAGTGTCCTTATCCTAACCTACCAGAGGACCCAAAACAGAAAACGGGACAGTATGTCAATTTCGCGAGCCGCAACCATTTTCTAGTACGACAATTTTTAACTTTAGGGCGAGTATACGTCAAAATGCGACGTTCTATTAGAAGGACGGGTTGCTCTATTACCTCTGAGAAATTACATTAATACAATTATTAAGATTTTGTTTTTATTATTATCCATCATTGAGTTATATATATATATATTTAAAAATACTATTATATCATGTTTTTCTTTCATAATTATGTTTCCGGCTTTAAATCAGGAATAGTTTGAGTGTGCTTCAATATTACGGCCTTAATGACTGGCGTGTTGGTACACTTTTATTGGTATTGTTTCATGCTGTGTATTGAAACATTATTATTGCTGGCATTGTGCTTGTAAATTGTTATTGAGTTGAGGAAGCAACCATTATTTACAAATATTCTTATGTGGGAGTGGTAGGAGCAGATGGGTTTACTCTGGGTACTTTCCTGTCGCTAAGTTTACGGCCCTGGGTGTAAACCTCTTGGCCAGGCGCCTACACATTTTCACTGTACATTATCTTGAGGTAATCTTGAGATGATTTCGGGGTTTAGCGTCCCCGCGGCCCGGTCCTCCACCAGGCCCCCTTTTTGTTACACATCCCCAGGAACCAGCCCGTAGCAGCTGTCTAACTCCCAGGTACCTATTTACTGCTAGGTGAACGGGTGTATCAGGGTGAAAGAAACTCTGCCCATTTGTTTCCGTCTCTGATAGAGATCGAACCCAGAACCTTAGGACTACTAGTCTCGAGAGCTGTCCACTCAGCTGTCACGCTCCCCCCCCCCCCACGTCCCTAAGTGGAGAGAAATTTCAATGTGTGGGAGTAATAAGTGGTAACTAACTAAGGGTAAGCATGTCGTGGTACAGGGGTTAGTACCACCACAGTTAAATACGGAACTATTTACCCACCATGAGAGTAAGGACAAGACCAGAACATAACGATGCCAACACAGAAGACACTGTTCAACATAACAGGCCAATTACACCTGATTAATCTTTGTATGTAGATAGGAGCTGCCTCGTATGGGCCAATAAGCCTTCCACAGTTACCTCTATTCTTGTGCTCTTATGTGCTTCACCCCCCATTTATCCCTTATGTATCCCCCATGTTTTCACCTTTATTGTCTTATCACCTGACCAAGTGCGGGTATAAATCAACCAGTTCTGAAAAATCTTTTCACTTGAGAATGAACCATGGAGGTTCGAAACGTTGTGCAAATTGTATAAATAAGTGTTATACATTCTATAGTAATTCACTTATTTTCTTCACCTTGAAATTACGAAAATGAGTTTTGGAGAACTCCACTTTCAGCTAAGCCCTGATGCTAAGAAAATAGTTAGAGGGATAGAAGCCATAAATCAGAAGATAGTAAATACAGAATATGCGGTCATATTCAATGAGACATATATATATATATATATATATATATATATATATATATATATATATATATATATATATATATATATATATATATATATATGTCGTACCTAGTAGCCAGAGCGCACTTCTCAGCCTACTATGCAAGGCCCGATTTGCCTAATAAGCCAAGTTTTCATGAATTAATTGTTTTTCGACTACCTAACTTACCTAACCTAACCTAACTTTTTCGGCTACCTAACCTAACCTAACCTATAAAGATAGGTTAGGTTAGGTTAGGTAGGGTTAGTTAGGTTCGGTCATATATCTACGTTAATTTTAACTCCAATGAAAAAAATTGACCTCATACATAATGACATGGGTAGCTTTATCATTTCATAAGAAAAAATTGAGAAAATATATTAACTCAGTAAAACTTGGCTTATTAGGCAAATCGGGCCTTGCATAGTAGGCCGAGAAGTGCGTTCTGGCTACTAGGTACGACATATATATATATATATATATATATATATATATATATATATATATATATATATATAATGTGTGTGTGTGTGTATCACGAAAATAAACACGTTATTAAAAAATGTGACAATGTCAGACCACGGAGGAAAAATGAAGATGTATTAATATACGAAAGTACTTAAGGAAATTCATGTTTCATTTTCCTCCGTGGTCTGACATTGTCATATATATATATATATATATATATATATATATATATATATATATATATATATATATATATATATATCCCATTAAGGAACATATAATCTCTTCCCACAACCAGACCATCACCAGAGAAGTCTTAACAAAAAACACGGAAATCATCGATAGATACAGCGATAGCAGGCGGCTAGATATCTGCGAGGCACTACACATTAAGAAGTTGACACCAGCAATCAACAGCCAATTAATGCACAACTATATTCTACCTACTTCAAGACTCCGCACCAATATAGAAGCATCAAGAAATATGGGCCAATAGGCCCTTTGCAGTTACTTCCATTCTTACTGTGACGGTAACGTGTTGGAAATGGTGTTCTGCAGTCTTCCAATGGCAGATGTCAATGCTGGGCCACATATATGTAAGTTTTTAAAAAAAGGAAAAAAAAGAATGACTGCTTGTCTGATAATCTGTGGTAAGGTAAGGTAAGACACACAAAACAC
>WNGS01152065.1:40066-53412 GCA_020271785.1 Procambarus virginalis
ATACAATCCAATTAATATTAATTAATCACTAACACCAATTATGTGTTAACCATTATTGGGCTATACAAATATTTCAATTTACGGCTGTCAGCAGACTGTCCATTATAGCCTAAATTCAATCCATAATTACTGATTCACTCAAGTCAGTGAATTCATTAACATTTTAGGATCCAGTATACTAATACAAATTACTGAATCCATACTAATTAATCATTACTAATCCTGATAACAATATATTCCACAATTAGGAAGTACATTCAGGTGTTAAATATTATTTATGGCAGTAGAATACTTGCCAAACAATTAATACTCTTGTGTTCATTTAATTTCTTATATACATAATTTCTACCAGTGTATATATTATATAAAATTACATAATCCAAAAACATAGCACTATTTACACATTATTGCACCACATTTATTGTAGTTATTATACCAACCCAACAGAGGTAGGATATTTCAGACTGACACGGTACTAAGATTTGTACAAATTCAGTCTACACCATTAGCTGCATTAATAGGTAGGATTATTACCTAACTAGTACTGTTAGACAGTGCTGGTGCATTATTAATTTATGTAGTGCTGACCCTAATGGGTGGGATTAACCATTTGTGTAATTACCTTTTATTACATATTTCTATGTACATCTTTGAGTGTTACTGTAAGTTCACTACCCATCCAAGGCTGATTTTGAAGAGCTAAGCTAAGGAACACCTGTAGTGATACCAAGGCACCACTCAAATCTTAGTTACTTATTATTAGGTAGGTAGCTAACCTCCAAATGAGGTAAATTACAATCAGCCTCAAGAAAATATCAGGCTGTCAATAATTATACCTGCTCTACATAAAGGAGCAAATACCATAGCTGTCCATATAGCTATATAAGCCCTATAAGGTTCAAACTTACAGCTAGAATGGCTACTCCAGGAAAAACTGGAAGAATCTTGAGAGGTCTTCAAGATCACCTGTCAAGACTACTTGACAAATGTGACAACTGTTTAGGAACTAACTCAGTTGACGTCTTCAGGCTAAAAATTTCCACAAAGGTGGCTAGCCAAAAATATGACTATGTAAAGGTTATAATCGAGTCTTATAGGAACATACTCCTTGTCAGTAATACTGACCCAGACGAATTGAGTCTGATAGAATCTGACCTTGTCGACTATGAAGATATAATTGAAGACAAGTTAGATCACTATAACAAAGTGCTTGCGACACAAAATGTTCCTGAGTGGTTAGAACATTTTTGTAGTAGACCTACACCCAAGCAAGCATCCATCTCAGATGAAATACATGAGCTACCTCAAAATGAGGAGAATCCTCTAATCAATACTGATCACTACACAGGATCAATGACTGAAGTTCAACCTTCATTTTCTACCATCTCATCTAATACAACTTCACGTAATAATTTATTTACAGAGTCTGATCGATTTTCAGCTCTTCTCAATATTCCCTGGATTCTATAAATTCAATGCATGAGGCTACTGAATTAACTAGCTTCTCACAGGAACCCAGAGAAATAAGTGAAGCTACAGATGAAGCTCTTAGTGAAGCTGCAATAATCAGTGAATCTGAACCAGAAAATGATAAAGCTAAAGCTGCAGTAGCAGCCGAAGCTGTAATTAACCCTCAAACCGCGCATATCATATATAAATGATATCAGTGACAAAACCGAAACCGCGCACATCATTTATATATGATTTCGTGTCTAGCGCTATAATTTAAACGCCCCGCCTGGGATAGGGGCAGCTATAGTACAGCCACGACTGATAGTTGCCAGATGCCACCTAGAAAAAAAATCCAGCTCAACATTCTTGGGTGTGAGAGCGTCAGTATTGAGCAAGCCACCAAGGCTTGTGATAAATTTAATATCATAATATTAATATCATAATATTAATAATATTTAATAATTGTGATAAATTATTTAAAATAAGTGATAAATTTCAGGTACTCAGGTACGGCAAAAATGAGGATCTGAAACATAATACAGGGTACAAAACACAATCAAATCTTCCCATAGTAGAAAAACAGCATGTCAAGGATTTGGGAATAATGATGTCAGACGATCTAACGTTTAGGGAGCATAACCAAGCAAATATTGCGTCAGCCAGGAAAATGATCGGATGGATTACGAGAACTTTCAAATCCAGGGATCCCATCACAATGGTTGTACTCTTCAAGTCACTTGTGTTGTCCCGTCTCGAGTACTGCTCAGTACTCACTTCCCCCTTCAGAGCAGGAGAGATTGCTGAAATAGAGGGAATACAGAGAACATATACGGCACGCATAGACGAGATAAAGCACCTAAATTATTGGGATCGTCTCAAAGCTTTCCAAATGTACTCTCTAGAAAGGAGATGAGAGAGATACCAAATAATATACACATGGAAAATACTGGAGGGCCAGGTCCCAAATCTGCACAGTAAAATAACAACGTACTGGAGTGAACGATATGGAAGAAAGTGCAAGATTGATCCAGTGAAGAGCAGAGGTGCCATAGGCACAATCAGAGAGCACTGTAGAAACATCAGAGGTCCGCGGTTGTTCAACATCCTCCCAGCGACTATAAGAAATATTGCCGGAACAACCGTGGACATTTTCAAGAGAAAACTGGACAGTTTTCCTAAGAGAAGTTCCGGACCAGCCGGGCTGTGGTGGGTATGTGGCCTGCGGGCCGCTCCAAGCAACAGCCTGGTGGACCAGCTCTCACAAGTCGAGCCTGGCCTCGGGCCGGGCTTGGGGAGTAGAAGAACTCCCAGAACCCCATCAACCAGTAAATCAACCGGTATCAACCAGGCTGGCACGCAGCACGAGCTCACAGCACCGCTGTTCAGCTTGTGATCACAGCATCGCCTACAAATGCCATAATATAAATTGATACTGCTATTATAGCAGTGATAGTATTACTGAAGCCCCCTGACTTTGATAAACTGACCAGGATTCTGATAACAGCTTGATTGTGTGATATTTTGCGCTGTGCTCGATGGAGGGAGGAGTATGGCTGTGGAGGGAGGTTGTGGGCGTCGTCTTCTGACTGTGTGTGGCCACCATTTATTGACTGCACTCACCATACCAGCTTAGTGGTTCGCTATGTGAACACAAATGTAGATACTTATATATAACGTGTGTATAGTGTGAGATAACAGCGAGAGGAGTAGGTGGGAGCCGCCATTTGGTGAGGAGGAGCGTCCGTCTGCACGACTTGGCATGTTGTTTACTGGTGGCCACTATGGTCTTTGGGCACCATACCAGCTTATTTGTACAAGTATGGTGAATAAACAGGTAGATACTTATAAATAATGTGTGTATATAGCGTAATAACACCACAACCAATATTGTTGGAGGAGAAATATTAGTGCGTCTGGCCTTGAGGGTGGCCGCCGATCAGCTGACTGTGGAGTAGCTACGTCTTTGTGCCTTTACTCACCATACAAGCTTAGATGTACAGGTATGGTGAACAAAACATGTAGATACATATATATAACGTCTGTGTATAGTGAATAAATGCAAAAACAGTATTGTGGGAGGTGAATGAGGGCGAGTGAGGTGGTGTTGAGGGAGGGAGTGACAGTGAGTGGCTCGCTGGTGTGTGGTGGCCACTCCTCGTTGCTTTTTGACTCACAAGACCAACTTAGTGGTTCGTTATGGTGAACAAAACATGCAGATACTTATATATAACCTGTGTATGTAGTGTAGCAACAGCAAAACTATTTGTTCATTGTTTTATGAACATAATAATTGAATCACTTATATGCACACCATAATTTTGAGCACAGCGATGGTTCACACATTTTATAATATAAATATACCACAATTCACTGTATGGAATAATATTACTGCAAAAAAACTAAGAAAAAATCAGAGACATTGAAATAATTAGGTAATAATATATTTGTGGCAACTGCCGTCTGACAGCTCGGGCAGAGTAGACCTTGTCTGGCGAAGGCTCTGCCAACGCCCCTTTTTTGCCACACTTCCCTACCCTACTGCGGCTAAAATATGCCACCTACGATTTTTTTGTTATTTTTTCCATGATCAGGGAACAAAAATAAACACTTTGTGACAATAATCTCTTCCCAGAGATTTAGCCTGCTCTTTCTGCTAGCATCACGTTCAACACAATATTCAACATACGTTATTCAGTGGCTTAAACGTATATATCAAGACCAGCCACGCACCTGCAACTCCCCCTCCCCCCACTCCTGCACACCTGGTCGACCCGCCAACTGCTACTCCCAGCCAAACTACCGACTTGCGGCCGTCCTGCATTCTCATTGGCCGTTCGAGAACACACCACCTTCAGTCCTCCGCCAACCACGTTGCTAGCCCAAGCAATGTTGGAGTCACTGGCAGCCCTACCAGTCAGAATATATCTAGTGCTCTTGCTGTGAACACCTACTTGACTCACCTTGTGTGATCAAATAGAGGTTGATAGCTTGCGCATATATTCCCAGCACCATTTATCTTTGTATTCCTGTTAACGTAACCAGTTCCCCCTTTTCAGTTTGTTATATATATTTTTACGTGTTTTACTTTTACGTTATTTTAAATGCCAAGGAATTGTCTTTATTTTATTTTGTTTTCTAGATTAACCCTTACACTGCTCAGGGGTCCTGGGCACATTTACACCCCTGTGCGCAGAAAAAAAAAAAAAAAAATTTTTTTCGTCTTCTAAACATGTTAATTTGAGTCCCCTGAGCACGGGAAAAATAATAAAAAATTCTATTATACATACCAATGACACAATTGAGCCGAGAAGTTGGCCGATGACGTCACAGAACGTGAGCGCTCAAGGCTGCTGCGTCAGGCAGCCGTCACTCACGGCCGCTCACGCGGCCCGAGTTGCCGCGAATTTATTTTCGCGGAATTATTTACAGTATTTTTGGGTCATTTTACTCAATTTTTTTCGCTAGTATTGTTCCAATTATTAGCAATAGACGTTGTATTATAATAAAAATGGTCTAAACTCACTAGGCGCTCACATATTAGTGTCACAAGTATGCCCACCAAAATGGTATAATTTACAGGAAATATTCAATGTATTTGGTTTTTTTTCAAAATAAACACAAAAAATAACTTGATATGTACATTTATTTACCAAAGAATTACACATTTAGTACTCCTGGAGACTGTGATACTGTGCGAAACAGTCGATATGGCACAGAGGGACGGCACACGCTTCGCACCATGTCAACACCAATTTACGTTTCTGTGGCCTCAATTTGGTACTGGAACACACAACACACCGACGCTGGCCTGCTGCACGAGCTCCAGTTGGTGGTAATTTCTTGATTTGGTGCATCAGAAAGGCCTCCCTGTAAGCGAGCCTGGGTGCAGGAGCATGGTTCAATATTGGGTCTCGAATGGGTCTTTGTATGCCAGGTGTGTCCTTGCCAAATTTACCTAGCAACTGTTTCACAACTTGAAAACTAAACGAACGGAAATATGGTTTTCTACCTGTCTTTACAAGAAACATGTTGTAACTGTTCAGCATTGTTACGTCAATAAGGTGGAAAATCATTTTCTTCGTCCACTTCACAGTCTTCCGTACACACTCTACAGCACCCACCATCATGTCACATTTATCAACTAAACGCATGTTGATGTTGTAGTCCATCACACAATCTGGCTTATATATTATTTGCTTTGTTGTTCTGTTCACCTTGCCACTGTCCACCATTGTACCAGGGTGAATGGTGGTCAACATGTTCACTTCACGTCTGTCTTTCCACCGCACTGAAAGCATTGCACCACTTTTTCTTACCTCGCAATCACCTACTTGCATAGCAGTGTCAAACACAGGCATTTCCTTTCGTTTTGGCTTTACTGTTCCACACACTCCAGTCTTATTATCAAGCAAGAATTTCGTTAGCAAGGGACTGGTATAATAGTTATCTGTGTACAATATGTGGCCCTTGTTCAGATATGGTGCAAGCAGTGACTTCACCACACTACCTGAGAAGCCATGTTCGTCATTAGCAGGAATATCTACATTTGTGGCTGAATAAAGTATCATGTGTAACACCATTCCTGATTCACAGTCACAGAGCACAAAGAATTTCAGTCCAAATCGGTGACGTTTTGAGGGAATATACTGCTTGAAGGCAGCACGTCCTTTGAAAAGCACAAGGGATTCATCTATAACCAGCTTCTGAGCTGGTACGTAGTAATCTCGGAACTTTCCAATCAGGTCATTTAGCACGTGCCTCACCCTCCAAAGCCTATCATCCTGTGTCTCGTCTGCATTATTTGCAAAATGAATGCACCGTAGGATCAACAGAAATCTGTCTCGGGACATATATTTCCCGAACAATGGTGTTGGAACAGCGTTGTCTTTGCTCCAATAATCTGAAATTACGTGTTTCACACAGTGTTTCATCAACATGCAAATTGCGAAAAACACATACATTTCACCAACAGTTGTCTCTTTCCAACGCTGTAGTCGTGAAAATTCTGTAACTTCCTCAAGTTCAATGAGATCGGCCGCAAGTCTGTTCGTTTCATGAACAATGTGTTCCATGAGCGGCTCATCGAAATATGCAGTAAAAAAGTCACTTTCACACATTTCGTCACCAGTATCAGGGAAAAGATCTGTAATTCCCACATCTCTGTTGTCAAAGTCGGGAATTTGTGGTACAAAATCTTCCCCATCACTCCACACACACAAATCTGCTGCCTTCCGAGAGCCATTAGCTGCACGACGGCGAGGAATCCGGGGACCAGGAGCTGAAGCAGGCATTGTAACAGTAGGGGCAGGAACGGTAGATGAGGAAAAAGATCTGGAACATGAGGGAATTTGTTCCTCATTGTCGCCATATTGTCCCATGCGGCGGCGCTTGGCTGGGCGGGCAGCTGATGCGGCGAAACTTGTACTGGCACTAGCAGCCGGGGTAAAACTATTCTCAGATTCTTCATCACTAAAACCTGAGAAAGATTCACTTGTTTCTGACTCGTTGATCATATCATAAACGTGTAGTGGTATAGATGAACGACGTGCTTGGGCGCGAGGTGGTGTTGAGTGGTGTTGAGTAGTATCCTCGTGAGGCATCCTCACCCTCGTGGCACCCACATGTTCACCCTCACTATCCGTTGTTTCGATTTCTTCTGGCTGGGTATAATCTTCATCTATATCTGAGTCGTCAATATCAGATTCGTCAACGTCCTTGAACAATTCATCTGCAATTTCGTCTTCGGTCAAGGACTGCGGCGCGGTGCGCTAAGCGAGGTCGCACGCTGGGTCGTGATGCGCTCGCCATGGTGTCTGGCCACTAACTAAGGCCTGTGAAACAAAGGAGGCCTGCTCTAGATTTTTTTCAAAATGGCGTCTGTTTACAATAGCCCGTGGCTATGGTATGGGTGACCCCTTTACACCGCGGGACGTTTGAATCGTGCCTGGCACCCTTTGGCGTATATATACGCCATGCGCACGGTCAGACATGTTACTCATGGCGTATATATACGCCATGCGCAGTTTAAGGGTTAAGTAAAGTGCATTTTTTATATTTGTGTTTTTCGTGTATCTTACCTTACCTTACCACAGATTATCAGACAAGCAGTCACTCTTTTTTTTTTCCTTTTTTTTTATAACTTACATATATGTGGCCCAGCATTGACATTTGCTATTTGGAAGACTACCGACCACCATTTCCAACACGTTACCGTCACATATAATTGGGGGCCTGTCTGGGAGCTGCACTCAGGTATTGGTAATTGTGGTAAGCGTACTTGGCTTTCATTTCCCTTGCTTTCAATATTTACACTAATCATTTTTATTATATGGTGCTGTGTTTATTGTGCATTACGAGAGTAGCATATGGTGAGTGTGAGACAACTTTGGATTACGTGGTGACTGTCGGCCGCAGTCATACTCTTAATTGGTCGTCTCCCCCTCTTGTGTTATTACCCGTGTTTAACATCTTTTGTCCCTCAGATATTTCTCACATTTTTGACAGATTATCACATAGGTACCCTGGTACTGTGGTCTGTCTTCGGGTCAATAGCACCTAATTCTGCAATCCGACTCTAGGAGGAAAAAGAGGGCCAAAGTTCCTCTAGCACGGACTATTATTGGCGAACTAGGACCTCGCCGATAGTTCTCGTCACCAGTTGACACTCGCACCCCTACTTGTTGGTCAGAATTGATGGTACTTACTCAAGGTAGGGAATTAGCTTTCTTTCTTTTGAGCACGAAGTTTGCTAATTCTGTAAGTACCATATTCAATTTCAGTGGGTACCTTGCTTATGTTCTATAGTGACTCGGCAAGGTATGACTACATTTTTGGACTACCTCATTTCCTTAGGAACCATTTAGTGTCTTTTGAAACTCAGTTTCAACTAATTAGTAGGATTTTCTTGCCTTTATCCTCCCACAGTGAGTACCAGGTACAAGATTTCCTGCGACCTTAATCATTTACCATCTTGAATTAACTTTAATTATTAATAATTCCACAGGATAGGTATCAGTTGCCACGTTTCCTGTTTCTGACATTCACCATATTCTCACAGTATATTCGTGTCTCATTTATTTACCATGTTTCGTATCCAAACTTTCAAGGCAGATCCAGAAGGTGAAATAGAGAAATTGCATCATGCTAAGAGGGTCGAATTGAGAACTCTTGCACATGAGTATCAATTAGAAGTTCTCCCTGACGCCAACAAGTATGCCATACATAATATAATTTAGATTATCTTTTGGATGAAGGGAAGATAGATTCTGATACTCACAANACAGTTATTTTTGGTTGTACATTGATCGGAATAAAATTCCCTAAACAGTCATATGCATATAATACATGATATGGGGGAAGCATTACCAGTATAAACGGCTAAAGTCACCCACCTGCAACCCGTTTGGGACACTCATGCAGACACGCTACATCCAAACAAAATCTATGAAGTTTCGAGTCTACTTATGGCAATTTATGTGATACAGTGTTCATTCTGGTATCAAAATACTCGCACTAAATTATACTACACAAACTTGGACCAAATAGGTGTACTTACCAAGGAAAAGTTGGTTGTGGAACAGTAAGTTGAGCATTGAGTTGAGGTGTTGAAGTGAACAAAGGCCGCCTCACACCAGATGGTCTGGGAGTTTGCACGGCGTCAGCATAGGCAGGACCTGTGTCATCATTTATGTCTGGAGCGTGCCGCAAGTGTTGAGATACTGTTGCTGTTTGAGGCCAATCTTCCGTATCCCAGTGCAATGGGACCCAAATTGCCACCTCGTGGAACTGTAGCAATGTTAGCTTTTTTCGATCAGTTGTGTTGTATTTGTACAAAACATAGGCATTATGCAATGCCATTTGCATGAAATAAAACGTTATCTTTTTGGTCCACTTGTGAGCTTTCCTGGTAAAATGGTAATACTTCACCATTTGATCGATTTGATTTGATTTGATTTGATCGCACCAGCGCACCAGTGAGCGTCAAACACAAACGAAATGTTTTTACTTTTGTTATGTTTGTCAAGTCTATACTAGTCTATAGCCTAGTGGTGAGAAAGAGAACTTCATGGTGCGCAGTTTGAAACAAACCCAAAGTAAATTGGATTAAAATTGAATTTTATACAAATATTTTTATGAGGACATCATTTTATGTCCACTGCAGGAGCGGGTAGACGAAACTGGACATACGGTTATGTCCAGGGCGTAGTTAAGTGTTAATGGCCTATGAAATATAAATATTCTGTAGCAATTATTAAACCACTGATTCACATTCTTCTGTATATTTTTTAAATAAAAAATATTTGTGTTATTATTATCTGATCATCACTCAAAGAAGGGGGTATGAATATTGTAGAAAATGGAGGTTATAAAATAAAAATACATTAGTGTTCATAAAAAGTGTGCAGATATCTGCTATTTTACTAATAATCTTGAATATACTGTACATTCACAGAACCTGATTTAATACATTCGGAAAATGTTAAGGTCATCAAGTTTCAATCCATATACAATTCACATCCCTACATTGTTAACATTAATTATTTATTGTTTTCAGAACTTCCTGAGTTTCATATGAAGATTCTTTTCTTTCATGGCCATGTGTCTTAACCTCTTCCAGTAGGCTTTGGTATTGGGATCCAGCTCTTCCAATGGTGGTGGCTTACCTGCAGAAAACATCATAAGTGTTAGTGCTAAACTTCACATCGATATATACTGTACATTGTGTAAGGAAAAAAGGAGGACCTTTGGAGACAGTAATAAAAGACAATAGGTCTCAATGTTCATGATGGAGTAAACAAGAACATTTTTTTCCATGACAATTTTTTTATAGAAGAGAATGGAAGATTGATATGTTCTTATATACTAATAGTACTACTTTCATGAGACAAGAAGACTCTTCTACTCTTCTCAGCTTCTCTTCTACTATTTGATCAAAGTACACTATCTACAACACAGTCCCACATTTCCTGCAACACAAGTGTGGGTAGATTTGAGTGTAGCCAAATTCATCAATACAAAAGGCAGGCTCAGGCTCAGCCTCAGCTTTATGACCCATACCAACCTGGTCCCTAATAAGCACACACACCCTGGCGTGTAATATAAGCAAGTGACAATTCATAACTGCAGAATTTTCTTTCATAACACTATTCCTATAGATAATTTTTTGCCAACAACTTATCTTGGGTAAAATCAGCAATCAACTTGCTGGCTGACTGCCGATTTTGGTGGAATGGATTAAATTCGTTAATCGAGGCACCACTGTAGTACCAAGGACAGCATGGTCCTGGTAGAGTGAACCAGACTGCAAAATGATCATCCGCTGTTATCGAGACCACCTCTCTACATCCGTAGGTATACAACTGGGAGGATGTTAATTAGGGGATAAAAACTTATTACCTGCATTGCAAAAAAAACAGAGTTGAATGTAATGAAATGCCATTTTCTGGGTGAGTCCAGGAGGCTCTCAGGAGCTATCCATGGCTGATATGGATAACCAAACTATTTTCCATCAGTCAAAGTGGGTGGAGTTCTAGGCCTACCGGGGACCACGAGTCAGAACCTGGTCCCCCTTCACAGAGGCATGAGGAGCAATGGCGCATAGAAATGCACATGTGATTTGGAGCATTCTATATCTGCCATCGATTGGGACAGGCACCCAGAAAGGTAAGCACCACAGAACAAACCCCTATTCTGGTTAACAGCGAAAATCATCAAACGAGTGGACAGAACTCCCCAAAAGAAATATGAGCAAACAAGCATGACGTTACACGAGCCGCGCTGTATGTCTGCGCAGCTCCCACTTTCCCGGAAGGTGGAAGGGGGAGCCCCAGACCCTCGCGCCGACCGGAGGGAGGGAAGGAGGGAGGGTTGCTGGAGAGCCTCCGGGACTCACCCAGAAAATGGCGTTTCAATACTTTCAACGCTGGTTTTCTGGGGTTACTTCACCAAAGACAACATAAGAAAAGGGGACTTACCCGGGAGGCAGTTGGTGCTTCACTCCTCAACTCAAAGTCGAGACAACAGGCTGCAACCACCGACCCAAAGCAACACAGGCCCGACTGAGCCAAGAAACGTTCACGAGGTAGCGTGCAGCCAGGACCCTGTTCGAATGCGAAAAACCCAATGCTCAAATGTCACCCCAAGACATATTGCCAAAGAGGCAGCAAACTTACGAACGACATGGGCACAGGAATAGACCGCAGGCTGACTAGATTTAATTACCCTGCGGACGACCTGAGAGACCCGAACCCACGAACAGGGAAGAAGGGAAACCGGATCAACCGAAAGCGCATCCCCGGACACAGAAGCCGTGGCATGCAGATAACAGAGGAGGGCCGCAACCGTACAACACATGATGAACCCCAGCCTGACGAACCAAGCATCAACAACCCAAGGACCCCTCCGGAAAGCAGCAGTCTCATTCTTCCCCAGAATAGAGGGAGACGGTTGTAGACAAACATACCTATGACCACGACCGAAAGAGCAAAAACCTCTGCGCCAGAGAAGAGCATGAAGCTCTGCCACTCAACCCCCAGAGGCCAATGCCAACAGAAAAAAAGAGCCTTAGCAAAACAATCCTGAACCGAAAAGGCCACAACAAACCGAGAAGATAGGAGAGCACTCTGCCCAAAGACCAGGACGGCTCAGGCAGGCATGAGTAGGCCGGAGGTGAAACAACGCACGAGACAGCATGCAAAATGGTGCAGAATATCGATACCAAAAGCAAGCTGCAGCGGCTCCGCCAGTACCGCATGATACGAGGCGCCAGTATTAAGCATAAGAAGACGGTCCTGGAACAACCAAGAGAGAAAGGACAACACCACCCAATCCGAAAACGAAGAGCAATGACGAAGGGACAAAAAGAATTGGAAGGACAGCCAGGAAACTTCATGCTGACACCGAGAGGAAGCCTGCAGGTGGGAAACCAGCAAAGAAGCCACCTGATCACCATAGTGATGGTGATAAACTCGAGTCAAAAATACCCAACGCGAAGACTTGAGGAGAAGAGCGAACCAGTCTTGTACCGGAACGGGCCGATCTCCTGAAAAAGGCAGAGCCGTGGAAAAACCTCCGGGTTCAGACACCGGGCAAGCAGCGCCTGAAACCACAGCTGGGCCGGCCACCATGGGGCCAGGACTACACGCCCCTGGTAAGTCTCCAAGCGAGCCAGGACCTGGAGCAACAGCTGAACCGGGAAGAAGAGGTACTGGAACCCACCCACCCCTCAACCAGTCCTGCCGAAAGGCATCCATTCCGACAGCCTCGCAGTCGGGGAAGGACACCACATATACCAGAAGACGCCTCGACCACGCTGACGCGAAGAGGTCCACCTCCCAGTCTGAACGTCTGGCAGAGCCAACTGAATGAGTCAGCGTCGACCGTCCATTCCATGGGCAGGGGAATGAACCGGGACAGGCAGTCCGCCAGGACGTTGGACACCCTCCGGACATGAACCGCCAGGAGAGCCAAACCTCGAGAACTCTGCAGATGAGTCACCCGAAACGACCAACCCCAAAGAGCAAATGATTGCATCAAACTCGCTCGGTTCAGGCAATGAACCAAAGGGGAGCAGTCCGAATGGAGACAGATTGTCGATCTGCGGGCGACCTGAACCCTCCAAAGTGCAAACCACACCGCCGCGAATTCCTGAACGGTGCTGTGGGCCCAACGGAAGGACGGATCCCATCGCCCCTGGCAGGCCTGGTGAGCATTGGTCACAAAGCCCCAGCCGAGAGATGATGCATCCGTGAAGACATCGAGCGAGGGCTCGGGTAGGCACCAAGGCACAGAACCCCGAAAACCCCAAAGAGGAAACCAGCGCAGGCGACACAAGGCCCCTGGGGGACGAACCCAGCGATTGCGAGAGAGGCGGAAAGGACGTGCCCGAAGGAACC
>WNGS01152065.1:65576-78973 GCA_020271785.1 Procambarus virginalis
TCAAAAAGCAACGAGGAGTGGCCGCCACACACCAGCGAGCCATCACTGCCACGCACTCCCTCAACACCACCTCACTCACCCTCATTTACCTCCCACAATACTGTTTTTGCATTTATTCACTATACACAGACGTTATATATACGTATTTACATGTTTTGTTCACCATAACTGTACATCTAAGCTTGTATGGTGAGTAAACGCACAAAGTCGTAGCTACTCCACAGTCAGCTGATCGGCGGCCACCCTCAAGGCCGTACGCACTAATATTTCTCCTCCAACAATATTGGTTGTGGTGTTATTATGCTATATACACACATTATATATAAGTATCTACCTGTTTTATTCACCATACTTGTACAAATAAGCTGGTATGGTGCCCAAAGACCCTTTGTGGTCACCAGTAAACAACACGATAATTCCTGCAGACGACGCTCCTCTCACCAAAATGGCGGCTCCCAACCTACTCCTCTCGCTGTTATCTCACACTATACACACGTTATATGTAAGTATCTACATTTGTGTTCACCATAGCGAACCACTAAGCTGGTATGGTGAGTGCAGTCAATAAATGGTGGCCACACACAGTCAGAAGACAATGCCACAATCCTCCCTCCACAGCCGTACTCCTCCCTCCATCGAGCACAGCGCTAAATATCTCCACAATCAAGCTGTTATCAGAATCCTGGTCAGTTTTATCAAATTCAGGGGGCTTCAGTAATACTATCACTGCTAAATAATAGCAGTATCACTTATATTTTGGCATTTGTAGGCGATGCTGTGGTCACAAGCTGAACAGCGGTGCTGTGAGCTCGTGCTGCGTGCGCCAGCCTTGATAGCTGGCGCAATACTGACGTTCTCACTCCCAAGAATGTTGGGCTGGATTTTTTTTCTAGGTGGGATCTGGCAACTATCAGTCGTGGCTGTACTATAGCTGCCCCTATCCCAGGCGGGGTGTTTAAATTATAGCGCTAGACACGAAATCATATATAAATGATGTGCGCGATTTCGGTTTTGTCACTGATATCATTTATATATGATATGCGCGGTTTGAGGGTTAAGTATATTGTGATACAGACAAGTTCCATTCCTTGTCTTGTATGTAATGGTCTAGAATGGATGGTGGCAGCAAATTCTACTTCTAGCATTTCTTCTACTTCTACTATCTACTCTTCTACATCTACTTTTCTACTTCTACCTATCTACCCTTCTACCTCTTCTACTTCTCCTACTCACTTCCTACTTACTCGATATTCCATTTCATCCATCCCCATTCCCCCCCCCCCATTACAATTGCATAGTCTAGGAGAGGGAATGTACTCCTGAACGGAGCATCTGGCACCAGCAAGAATAACAGAGGGCGGAAGGGCCCTACTATCAAAGGTGATTTTTACAACTCGAAGGGGCTGACGGCGATGACCACGAGGGGGTCGAGTAAACGTGTCCACCTGGAGGACAGAATGGCCTTGGGCTTCGAGGAGATGTTTAATATCCTCCTGGCAATCTTTGAGGTCCCGAACACCAGTTGCAACATGGTGTGGGAGGAGAACAGTGCGAACATTGGCATTTAACCGAACGTTCTTGGAGACCCGGGCAGGGGTCTCGCCAATGCAGGACAAAGCGGCTAAGCGAGTAGCTGCATCCTGAGAAGGAGCAGCGACGACATGCGTACCGTAACTGGTGGAGTTAAAAGTAACAGAGGCATCTACTGAATCAACAAGGTGTTTATGGAGGGAGAAATCGTCAGGAGGAGTAAAATCCAGATGGTGAAGATCAAAGTATTTAGCCCACGTAGTGGGACCAAACAAGGCGTTGTAAATACTATTACGGGAAGGGATCGTGCGAGTGCTGCCGTGGTGGGAACGGCGATGAGAACCCCCGGAGGTCACGGGGGTAAAAGGTGCAGTAGTCACAATGAGAGACGAAGCCGCGCCAGGGGACGAGGTAGTCACCACTGGGGGCCTGGGGCTCGACCCAACCACAGAGGGAGGGGAGCCGAGGGGAGGAGTCAGAGAAGCCAAAGGAGGAGCAAGGTCGGGGCCCAATGTAGCGGAGGCTACAGAGCCCGGTCTTCCAACACGGACCGACTCGGGGGCTTGGTCGCCCACCCCACGAGCCTGGGAAGGTAAAGCAGAAACAGGGGAAAGAGTATTTATCATCGCTACAAAAAGGAATATTCATTCACGAATGTGCCCCCACACCCGTCTTGGAGCCACAATTAGAGGCAGGACACCCAACAAGAAGCTATCGCCGATCATGCCGGGGCATCCCAGGGTTGTGTCGTGAGTATACGCCCCACAAACGCCACCTTAAGAACCGACAGTCCGTCGAGATCGGGTTCAGTGACGAAAGGGGGATTGAAAATAAAAGGTTCCCCTCGCTCTCGACGTTGGGTACTACAGTTCTACGGGTGCAAGAATATGCCTCCCCAAGCACCCGGGCATCAAAATAGAGGAAGTCCAAAGGAATAACCAAAACAAGCAAAAGGTCGGCAGGAAACGGCAAGCAGATAGGAGAAGAGGGGGGAGAAAAATGAAACAGAAAGAAAAGGAAAAGGAGCTCAGCAAAATTTGAGAGGACAGCAGCAGGAGCACAAGGCTACAAAAGGACAGAGGACTGTCCCCAAGGAGCATCACACTCCGGCAGCCGCCCAGTAAGCCCCCCTCACGGCAGCAACGAGCCGAGCGGGGAGGGGGGAGAAAAGTGCAAATCTAACCTTAAATGCAAAAAAGTGTCATTTTGGCCAAGGCACAGTGACGTACCTCGGTTATGAAGTGGGCCAAGGAAAAGTGTTACCTCGGCAAGATAAAATCAGTGCCATTCTGGAGTATCCAGTGCTCCTCTCGAAAAAGGACATTCAATGATTTATCGGTATGTGTGCGTACTATCGACGTTTTTGTCAGAACTTTTCCAGTGTTGCCACTCCTATCACAGACTTGTTGCGGAAGGCCGTTAAATTTAAGTGGTCATCAGACTGTGCAGAGGCATTTAAAAATTTGAAATTGATCTTAGCTTCCGCCCCAGTGCTCGCTACTCCAAGGTTCGACCGACCTTTTAAAATTCATGTTGACGCGTCTGACTCAGGTGCTGGTGCAGTGTTGTTGCAAACTGGGGATGATCAAGTGGAACACCCAGTATATTATTACTCTGTGAAATTTGACAAGGCGCAACGCAATTATTCAGTGGTAGGAAAAGAGGCGTTGGCGCTAGTGTTAACATGTAAAAAGTTTGAAGTCTACCTTACAGGTAATATAGTGGAAGTGTACACGGACCATAACCCACTAGTCTTCATGAATCAAATGAAGGAGAAGAATAAACGCATCCTCAGGTGGGCATTGTACCTACAGGACTTCAATCTGTCTCTTATCCACCTACCGGGCCGGCTCAACGTGATAGCTGACGCTCTGTCCCGGTTGCCTGAGTAACATTCATCTGAGCCACAGGAAGCCATATACCAACTGTCATGCTTTAGTTATTTTTTTTGTAGGTTCTCCTGTGACATTAAACATTCTGTGTCCAATTTATTTACTTCCCTGTTTTTTTTCTTTTTGTGTATGTGTTTTTTTCTTTCAGAGAATTCCTTTGTACTTTTCTTACAGAGAAATTGTTGTTTTGAGCGATTATATTTTATGTCATATATTTTCCTTTTTGTTCTCTGTATACTCTTACAAAAAAAAAAATATGACTACTATTCTAGTAGTCACATTTTTTTTTCTCTGAAGAGGGGAGGCGTGTTATGACCCTGGGTTACTCAATTGGAAACCAGAGGTCAAATTGAGCTAAATAAACTACTCTATTATGTGGACGCATGGCGAGGTGTCTCTGTATCTTCCCTGCCAGACGTAAGACGATTCTTGTTTCTCACAGAGCATTTAAAGACTGAGCTTGGGGTTGATTAATAAATAATAAAATAGGCACCAACTATGTTTACTAATACTTTCTAATCATTTGTAAAGTAAATCTAAGTAAACTTGGGATAGGACTGCTGTACGATTAGTTGAGTAGTCTGCTGGCAGCGAGTGAACTGAGCGAGGAGACTGGAGACGTTCTCTCTTCTCTGGCTGGCGTTGTGGTGAAAGGAACCTCCTCCCCTTCCTCTGTTTCTTTATTTCTGTGTCTTTGTTATCCAGTTAACCTTAAACTGCACATGGCGTATATATACGCCCTGAGTAACATGTCCGACGGTGCGCATGGCGTATATATACGCCATAGGGTGCCATTCCCGATTCAAATGGCCCGCGGCTACACGGGGTTCACAGTAGCTTCCTCAGGGCTCTTGTAAACAGACGCAATTTAAAAAAAAAATCGTGGGCAATATTCTCAGGTGTGAGAGGCACAGAACTGTTGGAGCAACCAAGGCTGGTGCATGCAGCATGAGCGATCAGCATTGCTGTTCAGCTTGTGACCACAGCATCACCGAAAAATGTCAAAATAAATATATAACTGTTATTATTTAGTGATGACAATATTACAGATGACCCGTGACTGTGATATAAATAACCAGGGTTGTGATAATAGCAGGATTGTTGTAATAATTAGCGCTGTGAGAGGAGTGATGCTGAGAGACTGTGGGAGACAGCATCGTTTACTGACTGTGTGGCCACCTGTTATTGTTTACATTCACCATACCAGCTCAGTGGTTCTCTATGGTGAACACAAATGTAGATACTTATATATAATGTGTGTATTAGTGTAATAACAGCAAAAGGATTATGCTGGGAGGAGCCATTTGGGTGACGGAGGTGACGTCGTCTGCACGATTTGTCAAGCTGTTTAGAGGGTGGCCACTATGCTCTTTGGGCGCACTACAAGCTTAGGTGTACAGTTACAGTGCATAAAACATGTAGATATTTATATATAATATGTGTATATAGGGTAATAACACTGAAAACAGTATTGTTGGGGGAGAAAGTTTAGTGCGTGTGACCTTGAATGAGTGAGGGAGCCGCCAGCCGCCAGCTGTGTATACCGACGACTCTTAGTGCCTGAACTAACTATATCAGCTTAGCTGTACAGTTGTGGTGAACAAAATATATACATACTTATATATAACGTCTGTATATAGTGTAATAACACCACAAATGGTATTGTTGGGGGAGAAAGTTTAGTGCGTGTGTTGAGGGAGTGGCAGCGAGTGGCTGGCTGGTGTGTGGCTGTAACTCTTCGTTGCTCTTCGACTCTCAATACCAACTTAGTGGTTCGTAATGGTGACCAAAATATGCAAATACTTATATATAACCTGTGTATAGAGTGTAATAGCAGCAAACAGTATTGTTGGGGGAGAAAGTTTAGTGTGTATGTGACCTTGAATGAGTGAGGGAGCCGCCAGCCGCCAGCTGTGCATACCGACGACTCTTAGTGCCTGAACTAACTATATCAGCTTAGCTGTACAGTTGTGGTGAACAAAATATATACATACTTATATATAACGTCTGTATATAGTGTAATAACACCACAAATGGTATTGTTGGGGGAGAAAGTTTAGTGCGTGTGTTGAGGGAGTGGCAGCGAGTGGCTGGTGTGTAGCGGTAACTCTTCGTTGCTTTTCGACTCTCAATACCAACTTAGTGGTTCGTTATGGTAACCAAAATATGCAGATACTTATATATAACCTGTGTATAGAGTGTAATAGCAGCAAAACTATTTGTTTATTGTTTTATGGACATAATAATTGAATTACTAATATGCACACCATACGTTTGAGTATAGCGATTATTCACCACTTTTATTATATAAATATATTACAATACACACTATTGAATAATATTACTGCAAAAAAAACTAAGAAAAAATCAATCGGAGACATTGAAACAATTAGGTAATAATATCTTTGTGGCAACTCCCATCTGTCAGCGTGGGTGACGCTGACCGGCCCTGGCGACTGCTCTGTCAACGCCCACTTTTTGCCAGACTTCCTCGGTCAATTGCGCCCAAAATATGTGACCTACGATTTTTTTGCTATTTTTCCCGTGCTCAGGGGACACAAATTAACGTGTTTTGAAGACGAAAAAAATGTTTGGATTTTTTTTTCTTGCGCACAGGGGTGTAAATGTCCCCAGAGCAGTGTAAGGGTTAAGTAGACTGTGTGTATCCTCATTGTCTGGCATAAACGTGTTCTATGTGTAGAGTATTGATGTGTAGCAATTAGGTGATCACTAATGTTTATTTTTACAAGTTACTCTAGGGGGTTCCAGTGGAACCACGTGGGCTCCAGTATTACCAGTAAGCTCCCTAGAGTCGTTGCTAGTGTCCCTTGCCTAGTAGAACTTTACCCTAGCTTGTGTTCAGTGTAAAACCTTCAGAACATCGCATAGCAGCTGCTTCGTATGGGCCAATAGGAGCTGCCTCGTATGGGCCAATAGCAGCTGCTTCGTATGGGCCAATAGCAGCTGCCTCGTATGGGCCAATAGCAGCTGCCTCGTATATGCCAAAAGCAGCTGCCTCGTATGGGACAATAGGAGCTGCCTCATATGGGCCAACAGCAGCTGCCTCGTATGGGCCAATAGCAGCTGCCTCGTATGGGCCAATAGCAGCTGCCTTGTATATGCCAATAGCAGCTGCCTCGTATGGGACAATAGGAGCGTTTGGCCATGAACACATTTAGAACACCTCGAGTGAGAGCAGCCACACCTCGCTGTGTTGAGGTGTGGCAACAACACCTTGCTGTGTTGAGAGGCGGGACCAAAGAGCCAAAGCTCAACCCCGCAAGCACAATTAGGTGAGTACACCCAGCCAGTCTCCCTCACTCCAACATCTTACTCGCCAACATTGCTCCTCCCACCATACTGTTATAGTTCTTATTACACATGTTCTATATACCTATCTACATGTTTTATTTACCAGAACTATGCAAGTAAGCCGGTATTGTGTCCAATCAGTACAGTGGCCACCATACACTGCATGAAAAATCACACAGCAGACGACGCTATGATTATGTCACCTCCCTCACCAAAATAGCTCCTCTCAACATTCTCCTGTTGCTGTTCTTACACTATATACACACACTATATATACCCATGTACATATGTTTTGCCCATAGCAAACCACTAAGCTAGTATGGTGAGCAAAACAAGAGTGGCTGCCACACACACACAATGAGGCTACCTCAATTCTCGCCCTCCCTCCCTCACCAAAATTCCTCCTTCCACAATACTACGCACAACGCTAATTATAACCACAATCCTGGTCACTAATTCCTGTAAATGAATAATTGACCACATGTTTATTTTGAAAAGGAACCTAAGAAATCATTTGAAGATTCCTAGATGGACGAAATAATGCTGTGGTGCTGTGGCTAGTGCTGTGAATATCGTGAACAGCATTGAATCACTGATATTTGAACATTGTACCCAGTCATTATCACACTCAGGCTCTTCTATAACACTATCATAGCTAAATAATACAAGTTATATATATATTTTGACATTATTAGGTGATGCTGTGGTCACACGCTGAACAGCAGTGCTGTGCGCTCATGCTGCGAGCGCTAGCCTTGGTTGCTCAATCACTACTGAGGCTCCCACACCCGGGAATGTGGACCACGATTTTTTTTAAAGATGGCGTCTGTTTACAAGAGCCCTGAGGAAGCGGATGTGAACCCCGTGTAGCCACGGGAGTTTTGAATGGAACGTGAAAAATACAAATACCCTGAGGCGCGTTGCGCAAACCAGACGTGAGCCTGCAGGCGCGTTGCGCAGTTTAAGGGTTAAAGGAGTATCCATTTTTCCTGTGTAGGAGATCCTGTGTAGAGAGATCCAATCACAACAGCTCTGAATGCTTTGGAGTTCCACTGACGGCGAGTTACTCACTCCTCCAGCCGTCGTAACTCTCTCGACTTCTCCAAGACTAATCAGCTCACGATCCACGGCGCCCTTACACCGCTGGATTAGGCTTCCTCACACTTCCCTGAAGTACTGCAGTCCTTGTTAGTCACTATATACTCGTCAGTCTGTGCATATCCACTAAGGAAGCTCCTAGACCTCGGATCTCAAGAGCTCAACTCTCAACGAAGCGCCAAGTATCTCTGAGCGCCTGGTGCTCTGCAGGCGGCGGGCCAGATCTCTCGGTGACGTCACAGACCCAGGGGCGGGCTCTGATTGGTCAATGAAGTCATGTGACCTCAGCCAGCCAATCGCCGACCAGAGGGCGTCGTACACAAAATGGTGGATTTGCAGGCCAGGCGGCGCCATTTTGTTGTACCCAGGATGCTACTTTCCACTTCCCTGCAAATTTACAAATGCAAATTTCCTCCCAAATAAGCAACCATTCTGGAAGCCCATACCTCAAAAGATTCCCTGCACCTTAGAGAACCTGCAGGTAAGCTGATATGACTCTTACAGCTGGCATATGGGAGAAACTGGAGGGGACACCGTCACAGTATTATATATGACAATGTTTAATTATTATCATTGTCACATTTTTAATTAAGTGTTTATTTTCGTGATATACACACAATATATATATATATAGATAATATTATATTATATATATATATATAATATATATATATATATAGATAACTGAAAACTCACACCCAGAGTGACTCGAACCCAGGGTGAGTTTCAGTTGTATCTAGTCCTGGGGACCATCAGGCTGTTTGCATATATATATATATATATATTATATATATATATATATGATATATATATATAATATATAATATATATATATATAATATATATATATGATATATATATAGATATATATATTATATATATATAATATATATTGGTGTATACTGGCAGCAGGTTTTCTTTAAACATGTCTCATTGAATGACCGCATTTCTGTATTTACTATCTTCTGATTTAGGGCTTCTGTCCCTCTATTTTCTTAGCATCAGGGCTTAGTTTGAAAGAAGAGTTCTCCAAAACTCATTTTCGTAATTTGAAGGTGAAGAAAAAAGTAAATTACTATAGAATTAGTTTACACTTATTTATACAATTTGCACAAGATTTCGAACCTCCATGGTTCATTCTCAAGTGAAAAGAATTTACAGAATTGGTTGATTTATACCCTCAACTGGGTCAGGTGATAATACAATAAAGGTAAAAACATGGGGAATACATAGGGATAAATGGGGGATGATGCACATAAGATAAAGGTAACTGCGGAAGGCCTATTGGCCCATACGAGGCAGCTCCTATGTACATTCAAAAATTAATCAGTGTAATTGGCCTGTTATGTGAACAGTGTCTTCTGTGTTGGCATCGTTATGTTCTGGTGCCTTGTCCTTACTCTCATGGTGGGTAGAGTAAATAGTTCCGTGATTGGGTGTTCATGGTGGTTGTTCTATTCTTATGTGAACTGCTTCTAGAATTTGTAATCTTCTGCATCTTGGGTTTTGTCTATTATACGGTATTTTTGTTCAACATTTCTCTTGTTAGGGTGATGTCTGGGCTTGTCTCATTCCTGGGGGCACCGGATTGAAGATGACATGTCAAATGTCTGTCAGCTTGGTCGACGTCATACTATGTACTTCGATTGAAGGTTACATCCTTTGTGGGGGCAAGTGTACATGTATACAACGCTTGACTGCTGTAGAGCCGGTCGGAGCCGAGCGGACAGCACGCTGGACTTGTGATCCTGTGGTCCTGGGTTCGATCCCAGGCGCCGGCGAGAAACAATGGCAGAGTTTCTTTCACCCTATGCCCCTGTTACCTAGCAGTAAAATAGGTACCTGGGTGTTAGTCAGCTGTCACGGGCTGCTTCCTGGGGGGGTGGAGGCCTGGTCAAGGACCGGGCCGCGGGGACACTAAAAAAAAGGCCCCGAAATCATCTCGAGATAACCTCAAGAGGGTGCTCCATCGGCTTCGGGCTGTTTTGATGAGTTTGGAAGTCTTGGTTTTGTAGAATATGATCAGGTCTATGTTTTGGTTAGGAGTAATGCTTTTTACTCCTTTACGGATTATTTCTTTCATTATTCTTTCCTCTTTTATATGTTTGCTGTGCATGGTGATTTGTAATATAATTTATTAGAGGTATTGTGGTTTCTGTTCTAGGTTCAGGATTATACCATCGGTCCAAGTGTCTTCTTATAGCAGCGTTTATTTCCGCGTTACAATATCCGTTGTTCACCAATATCTGAGTTACTCTTTCAAACTCTCCACTCACGTTGCTCCATTCGGAGCAGTAGGTAAGCGCTTGACGAATATAAGCATTGAGAACATTGGCTTTGTATCTTTGGGGGCACTCACTTCTACCGTTCAGGCATAATCCTATGTTGGTGGGCTTAGTATATACGTTGGTGCTTAAAGAAGTTCCTGTTTTTGTTATTAGTACATCCAAGAATGGCAGACTGTTTTTTTCGCTATTTTAATGTGTAAATCGGATACTGACTCTCTCTCTAGATGGCTTTTAGATCAATTAATTCATCTGAGTCTTTTACTATGACGAATATGTCATCTACATAACGGCAATATACAGTTGGTTTTTGTAATACAAAATATATATACACATATATATGTATAAACATTATATATATATATATATATATATATATATATATATATATATATATATATATATATATATATATATATATATGAATGAAAACTCACACCCCAGAAGTGACTCGAACCCATACTCCCAGGAGCAACGCAACTGGTAATAGGCCCTCTGCAGTTACTTCCATTCTTCCCTTTAGCTTATACCCCATTGTTTCGTGTTCTGGCTTGTGTTGAAAGTTTTTTTTCACCTCATCCAAAACTATTGTAACATATCACCTCACCAAAATGCAGGTATAAAATGAAAGCTATTTAAACTCTGTTTAGTGTTAGTTGTGTGTGTGTAACCTAAAGTCTTTGAAAATGTAATAAGTTATTACGAAACGCGTTCTAGCGTCGCGTCAGACTAGAAATAAAAATGAATTTTGGTTAACTGATTTTTCAATTACCATCGACAGTGAAAAGAAACATAAGAAATATAAAGAAAATTCGTGTTAGAATTATTAATCTTACTTTTTTGGTCATATTTAATAATAATAATATATATATACAGAGCACCACTTGGTTCCCGAACTTTAGTTATCCGAAACTTCCAGTTTCCCGATTGGTGTTGGGGAGTCACGCTACACGAACTAAGTTCGGGTAGGAAGTAGTCCGCCAAGCTTCACGCCGGCCGGGGTTGGGGTTACCCTAAACGAACCAAGTTCGGATGAGGAAGCGGTCAGCCAAGCGTCGTGCCGGCCCGTGGTGGTGGGTGGGAGGGAGATGGTTTAGTTTGCTCACTGACCGTGTCGGGCGCCGCCTGCTACCCTGTGACGTCACAGACTCACGGCCTATTGTTCCCATTGTTTGAATTTGTCACGAGACTGGAGTGTTCATTCCGTGACTGTTTTACATATCAGCACAATCAAGGAACATCCGTGCACCATGTCGACTCCAAATGCACGCATTGTGTCAGTGAAAGCATCTACAAGCGGGTTACGTAAAAGAAAGAGGTCAGTGATGACATTTGAAAAGAAAGTTGAAATAAATAAGAAGGTGGAGAGCGGTGTCCCTAGAAGTGTCGTGTGCGCTGAATATGGCATTAGTAAAAGTACTGTTTTTGATCTTAAGGCTAAACCTATCATTTTTTACTATTTCTCTAGAAGTGAAAGTGATAAAGCAATATGAAATAGAAAGGTAATAAGTAAAGCAAAAGTGGAGAGTGTTGATAACGCAGTATGGGAGTGGTACAAACAGAGACGTGAAGTAACGAAGAAGCCAGTGGCAGGCTGGCTGCTCGTGGAAAAGGCGCGTGAATTTCACCAAGCAATGAAAATTACTCAAAAGTGTGTATACAGTGATGGATGACTCAGAAGTTTTAAAACCCGTCACGGCATTTGGTTTATTAAAGTGCACGGTGAAAGACAATCTGCTGATATTGTTGGTGCTGATGAGTATGTAAGTAAATTTGCGGAGATGGTGCAGGAACAAAATTTATCTCCAGAGCAAATTTATAATGCTGATGAGACAGGTTTGTACTGGCGTATGCTTCCCACAGAAACGATGGCTCATAGTGGTGAGGACGATCCTTCAGGTGGTTATAAACAGAACAGAGAATTTCTTTGTTGTGCTGTGCAAATGCAGCTGGCACGCACAAATTAAAATTACTTGTGATTGGAATTAGTAAAAACCCCAGGGCTTTAAAGTCAGCCAGGTGCCTCCCTGTGATTTATAAGGACCAGCCAAGTGCGTGGATGTCTCGAGTAATATTTGTCGAGTGGTTTAATAAGAACTTTGTACCCGAGGTGAAGGAACACCTGAAAAGTGTTGGTCTCCCGCAAAACAGCAAAGTTGTTCTGCTGCTAGATAACAGTTCAACGCATCCACGAGGTGATGAGCTAGTAAATGGCAATATTATTGGAACGTTCTTGCCACCCAATACAACTTCAGTGATCCAACCCATGGATCAAGGAATAATTAAGAACCTTAAACACCACTACAAGAGGATGTTTGCCAGACGTCTTAATAATCAGCTTGGAACACTTAAGGACTTTTATAAAGTCTTCACAATAAAGTCAGCTATCTGGACTATTGCTAGTGCGTGGGATGAGGTAAAGCAGACAACACTAAGAAATGGTTGGAAAAAACTTTGGTCCACGTCAAGTCTGTTTCCTGAGGAAGATGACGAGGCAGATTTTGAAGGATTTGCAGTGAAGAAAGTTAGCGAGAAGAAAAAATTAAGAGAGGAACTCCTAGCCTATGTCAAGGGGATTAAGTCCCCAAGATTAGAGCAGAACTGGTGACTGAAACAATAGAAGATGACATAGATAGATGGATAGATTTTGATGAAGAAGCCCCAAACAATCGAAACATGACTGATGATGAAATTATAGAATTAGTATGTACAGCAAAAAAGCCAGAAGAGTGCAATGAAGACGATGGAGAGGAGAGGAGGAAGAGGATGAAGAAACGTTAAAAGGAAAAATGTAATATGGAAAAAGTTCAGCAAAATTTTGAAGACATTCTGGCATTTATGGACACGAGTTACAGCGAGGTTGAAACTAAGGACATGATGACTCTGTACAATTTGTATATGATGTTTTTAAAAACAAGAGCCAAGGGAATGAAACAAATGTCAATTACAGAGTCTTTTGCAATGGCTTCCAAGAAAGCTCGCATTGCATCACCTGCACCTGACTCATCGCATGTTGACCCAGTCAACCAACAACTTCAGTCAACCCAACACCATCAACATCCACCACCACCTCTTCCATGTAAATAACTATGCTTCATCAACATCATCATCAACATAAGCGGATCAGGACTTCAATTATTGGTGAGTACAAACAAAATACGGTCGCATTTACGCTATGAACCTGTCGATTTTTCCCCTAGATTTTTTTCACAAACTTTTTTTATTTTTTTTCCTCCATTTCTCGTATACGAACTTACATGTTAACCGACGGGTCTCGTCC
>WNGS01152065.1:88204-99809 GCA_020271785.1 Procambarus virginalis
CTCAGGAATCTGTATACCAGTTTGATTGATAGTTGAGAGGCGGGACCAAAGAGCCAGCTCAACCCCCCGCAAGCACGACTGGGTGAGTACACAGTCTATGGTACTGTGAGCATAAATAGATACCTGGGAGTTAGACAGCTGCTACGGAACTGCTTGCTTCTTGGTGTGTGTGTGTGTGTTAGAGAGAAAATATGTAGTAGACATAATAGAGGAAAAATAAATTGGTTAGAAAGGCGGAGTCCAAGAGCTAATCTCGATTTTGCAGATACAAATAATAAATACACAGACACACAACCCTCAATCCTACAGGCACAACTTGTAAATCATATACATATCAACTGGGAATCTGAATATTAATAATGCACAGGATATAAACTCATTAACTAACCTTTTTCTCTCCAAAACTCTAAGCCTCTACAACACTCACTGTCCCCTCCTTACCAAACAAGTAACTGATAAAGAAAAAATAACCCGTGGCTCACAAGTGGCATAATGAAATCAATCAACAAAAACATGATATGAAAAGAAATTTAGGATTGGCCTAGTTACAAAGGAAGTAGTTAAGAGGTACTCATCATGCTTACCAGTATCATAAGAAAAGCTAAACTTTCATATTATGAGACTAGATTCAAAGAAGCAAAAGGCAACATGAAAAGCACATGGAAAACCATCTCTAATATCCTAGGAACTAACCACACTCCCACAACCAGAAACACTCTCTAAGGATGGCCTTACGCCGTCATCTGATTTAGAAATGGCGAATGAATTTAATAGCTTCTTTTCATCGGTTGGTGCTAACCTTGCCAGTAAAATCCCACAGACTCAGACACATATCAACACATATCTCTCAGGCAGCTATCCAAACTCTCTTCTCCTTTCACCAGTCAGCCCGACAGATGTTGTGTCCATCATACACTCACTAAAAACCAAAGCTGGGAACATCAGTGAAATCCCATCCATTGTATACAAGAGCGCCTCCCATGCCCTTGCGCCACCTATAGCTCTGCTGTTCAACAAATCCCTTGAGTGTCATACCTTCCCTGATATCCTTAAAAAAGCAAGAGTAACGCCAGTTCATAAAGGAGGTAATCCGGCAGACATAAACAATTATAGACCAATATCAAACCTACCCATACTATCAAAAATATTTGAAAAATTATCTACAAACAGCTCTACTCCTATCTCGTAAAATTCGACATTCTTAGCCCCTGTCAGTTTGGCTTCCGCTCCCAAAGAGTACCAACGATGCAATTATTAGTCTCCTTGATATAATCTACTCAGCCCTTGACAAAAATGAGTTTCCGATTGGACTCTTCATTGACCTGAGAAAGGCCTTTGATACTGTTAATCACAATTACCTCTTACGTAAACTCCATCATTATGGAATCCGAGGCCATGCACTGGACTATATCCAATCCTATCTTAGTGATAGACACCAATGTGTAGCCATCAATAATATAACCTCTCCCACTCTACCAATAACCGTTGGAGTGCCACAGGGCAGCATTTTGGGACCTCTCCTATTTCTTATATACATCAATGATCTGCCTAATGTCTCTAACATTCTGAAACCTATTTTGTTTGCTGATGATACTACCCTCATCTACTCTAACCCCAACCCACATACACTAAATAATGTTGTTAATAATGAACTAAAAAAAGTCCACTTATGGATGTCAACCAACAAACTAACACTTAACATAGAAAAGACCTACTACATCTTATTTGGAAGCAAATCTACAAATGCAATTCAGCTTCAGATAGACAATGTAAACATTAGCAATAAAAATGATGGAAAGTTTCTCGGCCTATTCCTAGACAAGAGACTCAACTTCAGTACCCACATACAACACATAACTAAGAAAGTCTCTAAAACAGTTGGTATACTCTCCAAAATCAGATATTATGTACCTAACTCTGCTCTCATCTCTCTATATTATGCACTAATCTATCCCTATCTTAATTATGGTATCTGTGCATGGGGTTCAACCACTGCAAACCACCTCAAGTCCATCATCACCCAGCAAAAATCTGCTATCAGAATAATAACAAATTCTGCTTTCAGACAACACTCAGCCCCCTTGTTTAACTCCCTAAACATGCTAAACATAATCTCACTCCACAAATTCTCTTGTGTCAACTACATTTACAAAACCCTGTTCTTAAATGCAAATCCTGCTCTGAAACTCTCCCTGGACAGATGTAATAGGACCCATTATCACCACACCAGAAATAAATATCTCTTTGATATCCCCAGAGTCAAACTTAATCTGTGTAAACACTCTATGCAAATAAAGGGACCCAGTCTATGGAACTCACTCCCTATTGAATTGAAAAGCTGTCCAACTTTTGCGTCATTCAAAAACAATACTAAAAAGTACCTAATTTCATCTTCATAGTTTTTTACCTTTTGCTTTAAAATTGCACTGTATCTATTGCTACCCAATCTCCCAATCTTTATGTACCCAATCTGAACATCTTTATCATTGTGATCATTGCTGTCTTCTTATATGTGCTGTCAATCTGCTGTATGGTGTCTATTAATCTTGTTTAAATTACCAATCAAGCTGTCAATGTAATCAATCAGAGCTTTAATATACCAATGTGCTTTAATATACTTACTAAGCTCTCTCATCTCATTTTTTTTTTGCAATGTATTTGTTATTATTTATTAATTCTGATAGAAATTCCCTACTTAAAATTATCTGTTAGTTTAAGGAACTGCCCAAACGCTGCACATACTAGTTAGTGGCTTTACAAGATTGTAAATACTGTACTATTCAATGTATTCTCACAAACCCAATGTACCTTCTTGTATATATATAAATAAATAAAATAAATAAATACTTTGGGTTTTTCTTTATTTCTTGAATTGCTTTCTGTTCTAGTTGCCTTTCTTCAGTCTGATAGGAATGCTTCAGTCTCTGTTCGATTTCTTCAACACCGATTTCTTCTTAACCTGTTACATGAGGTTACAGCTAAACAGCGGGGGATCGTGCTACTGATCCGATAACCTCATGCCGTGGGACTTCACTCCCTCCACTAGGGTAGGGTATCACATATCACACCAGGGAGCTCTCCTAGTCATGCCTCAAGACAGGCCACCATTTGACCTTGGACCCAAGGGGAGAGGAGAAGGCCCAGCCCACACTACTAAACTCAATCCTGCAGTATATGACTCCCCCACCGGGCCTGCCCACCTATGCCTGCAGAGAATTTGTCGGACTTCCGGCCATAGCCTCACTTCCACCTCTTCCTTCCTGGTCGCCAGCTGGGTAATTCTCTGTGTCCCAGCAACGCCGTTAGTTCGAATATAATATATTTACAGCAGCCTAGGATCGTACTATGTGCTTCCAATACTAGAATTCATATGTGCAGACATGTTGTCCTGTTGTCATCTCAGGGTCACTCATTAGGGAATGCCAGTACCAGTGTTCAAATCTCATGTTGTGTTGCCAACACAGGGTCTCTATGTCATGCTAGTAACAGTACAGTATAATCATGTTATTAATCACAAAGCTCAATGAGATGAAGGTTATACCAAAAGCAGTGATAAAATAACAAAAAGTTTACTCAAAGTAAACTACAACACACGAGATACACGTATAGATTTATGGAAATAATAATAATAATGATGACAGCAGCGCTCCTCTGGTGGCCGCCAGCAGCTCGCATCAGCTGATGAATTAAAGGGATCACAGGCCCCCCCTCACTGGGCCGGTTCCGTCAGCGTCGCTCCTCATTCCTCCACAGGCCGGCCACACGCTGTCTTCACCAATCAGTAGAATAATATATATGTGCTGTCCCACAGCCTAATCTACTATGACTTATATGCACTCTAATAAATGCCTAAGCATAATAATAGGCCTATCTTGCCTAACAACCAAGGAAAATAAGGGAGGGAAAATTGATCTACCTTAACATATCCTGTCCTCAGATGCCGAGGCCCTAGTCGCCGTTCGCTGGGTACTCCGTTCCTCGCGTTGTTCCCAGCATTCCAGAAGCCTCACCATTCCATAGGCGTCGTGAAGATCCTCGTCATCTCCATGCTCATTCCCTGAGTGAAGTTCTTGGACGTTGGCTTGTCCAGTCGTCACTGCATGCATCGTTCCCTCAAACACTCCTTCACCGAGACCACACTTAAGGATCAGGATGCACTTTCTCCCTTCCGAGTTCCTAGTGGGCGTGTGTTAAGACCCTGGGTTCCTCAATTGGAAACCAGAGGTCAAATTGAGGTAAATAAACTACTCTATTATGTGGACACATGGCGAGGTGTCTCTGTTTGTATCTTCCCTGCCAGACGTAAGACGATTCTTGTTTCTCACAGAGCATTTAAAGACTGAGCTTGGGGTTGATTAGTAAATAATAAAATAGGCACCAACTATGTTTACTAATACTTTCTAATCATTTGTAAAGTAAATCTAAGTAAACTTGGGATAGGATTGCTGTACGATTAGTTGAGTAGTCTGCTGGCAGCGAGTGAACTGAGGGAGGAGACTGGAGACACTCTCTCTTCTCTGGCTGGCATTGTGGTGAAAGGAACCTCCTCCCCTTCCTCTGTTTCTTTATTTTTGTGTCTTTGTTATCCAGTTAAGTAGACTGTGTGTATCCTCATTGCCTGACATAAACGTGTTCTATGTGCAGAGTATTGATGTGTAGCAATTAGGTGATCACTAGTGTTTATTTTTACAAGTTACTCTAGGGGGTTCCAGTGGAACCACGTGGGCTCCAGTATTACCAGTAAGCTCCCTAGAGTCGTTGCTAGTGTCCCTTGCCAAGTAGAACTTTACCCTAGCTTGTGTTCAGTGTAAAACCTTGTATCCTGCTTATGTGGACCAAGGCTTTTAACGTAAGATAGTGTGGTAAAGTAATTATTATTATTGTTATTGGTGTGAATATATATGGGGGGTTGTTAAGGGGTTAATAAATAAGTAAGTTAGTTAAAGGAGTATCCATTTTTCCTGTGTAGGTCTATGATCAACCTCTAGGCTGACAATTGCAGTAATAAGCCACTATAAGTTTATTTTTATATTTTTATTGGGGGCCGGGCCTTTTAGTTCTCCCATATTTGATGACTCTTCATAGCTAACTACTGATCCTACTCCATAATAGCACTAGATTCCCCATAGCACAAACCACCATTTATAACAAGTGGGGGCCTGTCCGGGAGGAACTTTATAATTGTAAAAAATTAGATTCTTGAGTGCCAAAACTAAAAATTTTTGTTTTCCGCAGAACGGTTGTGTGTTAGCCTAGGGCCCAGCTCATCTAACAAAGGATTGTACTGACTGGACACCCAGCTGGATCCCTTCACGATTGAGGTTAGTGTGGCCTTGTGTTAGGGGTCGTGCAAATTTTTGTTTTTTCCAATTTTTATTTTTTAATTCTTTCCTTTGCTGGGAGCTAAAGTTTTTAATGATGGCATCTAAAATGCAGGAACTGGCAAAGGATCCTTCAGTGGTAGAGATTAAGAAGCTCACCAAAGCAAATTTAGTATTGTTAGGCAAGGAATTTGGTCTCGAGTTAAACGACGCTGAAAAAAAGTGGACCTTGATGAATGAAATTTTACGACATTGTAAAGACCAAGAACTAGTGCCAAGTGATACAATTTGATGCGAGCCCAGTTCAGGGGAAAGTGCAGCTAGTAGAAATATAGAGTTAGAATTAACACTAGCCAAGTTAAGACTGGCAGAGCAAGAGGCCAGAGTAGCAGAACAAAATGCTAAAGTGGAAGAGCAAAGGCTCAAAAATGAGGCGGCAAGAATAGTACCACCACCTACTGGGGACTCAAACCCCAGGCATTCTGATAAAAAACATAACTTACCTGAATTTTCAGAGTCAGACCCTGAAAGATTTTTCAACCATTTTCAGAGACTAGCCATGTCCATGAACTGGCCAAGGGAAGAGTGGGTGAAAATCTTACAGGGGCGGCTTAGGGGTAGAGCCCAAGATATTTTTAAATTTTAAAAAACATGCCTGACAAGGAGTGTTTTGAATATGATAAAGTCAGGGAACGAATTTTGAGGGCATATGAAATTACGCCTGAAGCTCACCGCCAAGCTTATCGCAACCTTAGGCCTACTCACAACCAACCGCTCACTGAATTTGCTAATGATCAAATTAGATTGTTTGATAAATGGATTCGCTCGGCTAAAGCCGAAACATACGAGGCACTGAAGAATGTAATTTTAATGGAACATTTTATAGATAATATGCCAGAGAATGTAGCACAGTACATTAGAGGAAAGATAGAGGTAGATTCTAAAATAAGGGATTTGGCCAAGATGGCAGAAAACTACCAGTTGGCGGGCAAAAGGCCCAATAAAAATAATTATACCCCACAGAGTAGCAAAACGTATACCCACAGCCAGTCCAGACCATCTCATTCTAACCCTTTAACTAATGCACCTTCTGTTTCAGACATAACTAACCCTGTTAAATTGTCTAGCCCCACGACACCTAAGAGTGAACCGAAGGGTAATTCTGTTAGTAATGTCTCTTCTCCCCGACGTATCTGTGGTCACTGTAAACGTCCAAACCACGTTATTAGCCGTTGTTGGCAACTGTACCCGGAAAAAAGACCCAATGCTCTAGTTGTGACACAGGGCTTGAGGCCTTCTGAAGGGATAGGGAGTAAGACCTCCAACCCACAGTGGTTGGATTTGCATACCCCATTTTTATCGAAAGGGAGACTACTTTTGTCTGAGGGTTCTTCCTGGAAGGACATGGTGATCTTCCAAGACACCGGTGCCATCCAGACTTTAATTTAGAGAGTGCTTTGCAAGGTGCCAACACTCTTGACACGGGAGAGGTGGTACTGGTCGAGGGGGTCATTAGTGATACTCGAGCAGTACCCCTCCATAAGGTTACCCTGGAATCTGATTTCCACAAGGGTGTTTGTATAGTGAGAGTCACTTCGTACCTACCTTTCCCTAATGTTGATGTAATATTGGGTAATGATTTAGCATGGGGTAAGGTAGGGGACTCCAGACTGCCTATTATGTTCCCTACTCCTAAGATTTCCCTGGATCTACCCGCCGCAGAGGATAATGTTGTGTACCCTGCGTGTGCGGTGACCAGGTCTATGGGACTTAAATGTATGGGCAGCCCTGTGCTTGCCAAGGTTGTAAATCCTGAGGACATGAGGAACTTTCCGAGTGGTGAAAGCCAAGTGGACCTTGCGGACACATTCGTGGCCCGACTCGATGACGTGGCCGAGGACATTGTGGAGAGCCTGCCACCGCCGCCTACTGAGAGTAGTGAGGAGGTGAAGGAGAACACTGTTGAGCCCCCGGCCAATGGCATCTGACCAAGGCCTAGATGCCTCCTTGAGTGAGTTACAGAAAGCTGACCCCAGTCTTGCAGAATGCCATGAGTTAGCCACCTCTAAGGAGGAAATTGTAGACGCAGCAACTGGGTACTACTACAATGATCAGATTGTATGAGAAAATGGAGACCACAGAGTTCTCCCTTGTCAAATGAGTGGGAGGTAGTCCACCAGGTTATGTTGCCGACCTGCTATAGAGAAAGAGTTTTGGCAGCTGCTCATGATGATCCTATGGGGGGACATCAAGGTATTAATATTACGTATCACAAAATCTTAAAGCATTTTTTCTGGCCCAAGCTGAAAAGCGATGTGGCAAAATTTTGTAATGCATGTATTGCTTGTCAACTTGTTGGGAAACCAAACCAGACTCCACCTAAAGCTCCTCTAAGGCCTATTGTCGTGCCGGAGGAACCATTTTCTCATGTGGTAATGGACTGTGTTGGTCCATTACCCAGAACTAAGTCTGGTAATATTTACCTAATCACAATGATGTGTATCATGACTCGTTACCCAGAGGCTTTTGCTGTAAGGAACATCCGAGCAAAGACTTGTTGCTCGTGTGTTGCAATTTTTTTCCCACTTTTGGACTGCCTGGGTCGTGCAAACTGACAATGGTACTAACTTTAAGTCTGGTATTTTTTAACAATTTTGTAAGGACCATGGAATAACTCATAAGGTTTCCAGCCCATACCATCCACAGAGTCAGGAGGTAATTGAACGGTTCCATCTAACTCTGAAGCAGATGTTGAAGACATCGTGTGAGAGTTCCCATACCTTCTGGGATGAGAACTTGCCGTATGTTTTGTTTGCTGTTAGAGAGGGGTTACAAAGTTCACTGGGTTGTTCTCCTTTTGAGTTAGTCTTTGGCCATAAAGTTCGTGGACCCTTGCAAATGTTACAGGAGAATCTGTTAGGGAACGTAACGTTAACCGAAGGTTCGGCTTTCTTTGCGCAACACCACCAGAGACTCAAGGACTGCAAGGCGGCTGCACTAAAGTATCTTGGGAAGGCCCAAGAAAAGATGAAAGAACGAAACGATGCTAAGCCTAAGTTACGGGTATTTCAGCCTGGCAACCCTGTCCTGGTATTAAAGCCTCCACTAGGAAACACTATGTCCCACAAGTACGAAGGCCCCTACATTGTGACAGAAAAGACTGGGGACCTCACATACAAAGTGAGGCACTCTGACAAGCGTAACCAGGTAATGCTCGTACACTTGAATCGGCTGAAGAAGTTCCAGGGCCCCAGGCCCATTGCACTAACCAATGTTTCCATTTCCAGTGAGGGAGGGGATGATTGTTCTGGGGACCCAACTAATCTCATTCTCAATAATTCTAGTTCTGTGAATGCTGTGGAGGAGGGACTGTCCCATTTGCAGATGGCCCAATGGGAAGAGGTGCAGTCGTTGCTTGACGAATTCTCCAGTCTGTTCGGGGAGGTCCCAACCCAGACTGATGCCATTTACCATGATGTCAAGTTGACAGACTACACCCCCATTCGCCTTCAACCCTATCGGATGAGTCCGGAAAAGAAGGCCATCATACGGAAGGAGGTAGATTTCCTGCTCCAGCACAGCCTCATCCGGCCGAGCCAGGGCTCTTGGTGCTCGCCCTGCCTTTTGGTCCCCAAGCCAGACGGCTCCTGGCGATTGTGCACAGACTATCGGCAGCTCAACAAGGTGACCATTGTGGATGCCTACCAGCTGCCCCTCCTCGAGGACTGCATCGACGAGTTGGGAAACGCCAAGTACGTCTCGAAATTCGATCTCTCGAGGGGGTATTATCAAATCCCACTCACTGAACGTGCTAAACAACTAATTGCGTTCGTGACATTCGAGGGTGTTTTTGAGTATCAAGTGTTACCGTTCGGCTTGCGTAATGCCCCTGCCACATTCCAGAGGCTAATGAACTTTTTGCTCGCTAATGTGCCAAATTGTCGGGCGTATTTAGATGATATTGTGCTCTTTGATAGTAATTGGGCTGACCACATAGCTAGGTTACGCCAGTTGTTCACAGTTTTGAAAAGTGCAAGTAAGTAATTATCAATAGAAGGCACCAAACTGGGAAGGCTATGTAGCACCATCAAATGTGCGGGATAACCAGAGGGCGCTAAATATCACCAAGGATGCCAATACGAGAATAAAAACGCATAACGCGAATGATATCAAAAGTATCAGAGTCGCCAAGAATTCTATCGAGGGACAAGCGACCGCGGGGGACAGTCGGAAAACAAGACACACGCTCGTCCTGGAAGTCAGGACATTCAACAAGGATATATGCGACCGTAAGAGGGACAATGCAATTTGGACAATAAGGAGCAGGGCGGCGCTCCATTAAGTGACCGTGAGTTAAACGGGTATGGCCAAGACATAATCTAGCCAGAGCCGTTTCCCACCGTCGGTTACAGTGGCAGGAGGAAGGCCACTGGGACACACACGACTCTTGAGAGCACGCAGTTTGTTACCAAGAACAGAAGACCAACAACGATGCCAACGGGCAAGGATGGAGGCATGAATAACTGGGTGAAAGTCGGAATAAGGAACACCTTTATGGGAGATGGGACAAGTGCGGATAGCGTCCTTAGCGGCAGTATCCGCACGCTCATTTAAAGACACCAACATGGCTGGGAACCCAGCAAAACGCAACCGACTTAAATTTACTGGAGATAAGAAACAGCCAATGTTGAATCTCAATGACCACAGGGTGGACTGGATTAAAGGACCCCAAAGCCATAAGGGCACTACGAGAGTCAACTACTACCACGAAGGAGGATTGCCCTTGGGAAAGCAGGAGACAAAGAGCATAAAGAATAGCATAGAGTTCTGCTGTGAAGATGCTAGCCTCCGGAGGAAGGCGACACATATAAGTGTGGTCAGGAAAAACAACAGAGTAGCCCACACCGTCAGCAGACTTTGACCCGTCGGTGAAGATGGGAACGGAGTGGGAGTGAGAAGAAAAGTGCTCAAGGAAGAGGCGTTTCAGAACTGTAGGAGGGGTAAAAGCTTTAGTGATGCGGGTCAGAGAAGTACAAAATGTGGGAAGGGGGACCCTCCACGGGGGCAAGGAGGGAACAATACGAGGAGAAACATTAATAAGACGAACCGAAAGAGAATCTTGTAAGTGAGACAAACGGACAGAAAGAGGAAGGTGGTGAAGAGGAACAGGAATTACAAGAGGGGTAAAAGTCAAAGCACGATAGAGGCGAGAGTGAGGATGCTGTAAGGATCGCACTAGATAGCAAAGACTGTAGCGATCACGGCGATCCTGGAGAGACAGAAAGCCAGTGTCAGCGTACAAACTGAGGGTAGGAGTGGAACAAAAAGCACCAGAGCTGAGGCGCAACCCAGTATGGTGCAAAGGATCAAGACGGCGAAGAGTAAAAGGAGAAGCAGAAGAGTATGCAGGGCAACCATAATCGAGCTTAGACAGTACGAGAGAGGAATGCAAACAGAGGAGCGTGCGCCTATCCGCTCCCCAAGAAGTATGGGACAAAACCTTAAGTAGGTTAAGGGCCTTAGAGCATTCCACACGGAGGTAAGAGACATGGGGCGACCAAGACAAACGAGTGTCAAAGAATAACTCCAAAAGCTTTGCGGAATCTTTGTACTCAAGGGGATGACCATAAAGTGACAAAGAGGGACGAACAACGACCCACTTCCGAGTAAAAGTCATGGCACAAGTCTTAGTAGTAGAGAACTTGAAGCCATGATTGGTGGCCCAAGATGACACGGCATCATTCGCAAGTTGAAGCCGCCGTTGAAGGAGAGGTGAATCATCACCTCGACAGCAAAGAGTAAGATCGTCAACATAAAAGCGGAGAAGATGCCAGAAGGAAGGGAGGAAAGGAGACCACTGAGGGCAACCAGAAAAAGAGTAGTACTGAGAACACTACCTTGGGGCACACCTTCACACTGCCGAAAAGAGGCAGAGAGGGTGGCACCAAGCCTGACTCGAAAGGTACGACAAGAGAGAAAGCTTTGAAGGAAGAGAGAGAGATTACCACGAAGGCCAAAAGAACGAAGTTGGGACAGAACATGGTATCTCCAAGTCGTGTCATAAGCCTTTTCCATGTCAAAAAGGACAGCAACAAGGAGGTCTTCGCAGCAAAAGCAGTACGAATATAGGCCTCCAAGTTCACCAGGACATCAGTCATGCTGCGGCACTTGCGAAAACCAAATGAGAAGTGAGAAGGAGAGAGGTGGTGAGGGTTTGCCAAGAACCACATCAGTACGGACATTCACCATACGCTCAAACAGCTCGCAAACACAACTCGTGAGTG
>WNGS01152078.1:0-11554 GCA_020271785.1 Procambarus virginalis
CCTGATTAATATATTTTCTCTATTTTTTTTCTTATGAAATGATAAAGCTACCCATTTCATTATGTATGAGGTCAATTTTTTTTTATTGGAGTTAAATTAACGTAGATATATGACCGAACCTAACCAACCCTACCTAACCTAACCTAACCTATCTTTATAGGTTAGGTTAGGTTATGTAGCCAAAAAAGTTAGGTTAGGTTAGGTTAGGTAGGTTAGGTTGTCGTAAAAGCATCAAGTCATGAAAACTTGGCTTATTAGGCAAATCGGGCCTTGCATAGTTGGCCAAAAAGTGAGTTCTGGCTACTAGGTACGACATATATATATATATATATATATATATATATATATATATATATATATATATATGTTAGTATATTTTGTAGCAGTCTTTCCTGTAGACATATGTTATTAAATATGTGTTTGTTAACAAACAACACAGAAATCATTGATAGATACAGCGACAACAGGCGGCTTGACATCTGCGAGGCACTACACATCAAGAAGTCAACACCAGCAATCAACAGCCAATTAACGCACAACTATATTCTACCCACTTCAAGACTCTGCTCCAATATAGAAACATCAAGAAATACGGGCCAATAGGCCTTCTGCAGTTACAGATCTATTCTTCCCTTTAGCTTATACCCATTGTTTCGTGTTCTGTGTTTGTTCTCACCTCACCCCAAACCATTGTAACATGTCACCTCACCCAAATGCAGGTATAAAAAAGAAAAGCTGTTTAAACTCTGTTCAGTTATAGTTGTTCTGTGTGTGTGTAACTAAAGTCTTTGAAAATGTAATAAGTTTTACGAAACGCGCTCAAGTGTCGCGTCAGACTAAGAAATAAAGAATGAATTTTGGAGAATTGATTTTTCATTTACCGTCATCAGTAAAAACAAACATAAGGAAAATTGAGAAAATTCGTGTTAGAATTATTAATCTTACTTTTTCGGTCATATTTAATAACATATGTCTACAGGAAAGACTGCTACCAAAATATACTAATATATATATATATATATATATATATATATATATATATATATATATATATATATATATATATACATATATATACATACATATACTGTATATACTGTATATATATATATATATATATATATATATATATATATATATATATATATATATATATATATATATATATATATATATATATTGGTGTATACTGGCAGCAGGTTTTCTTTTAAACATGTCTCATTGAATATGACCGCATATTCTGTATTTACTATCTTCTGATTTAGGGCTTCTATCCCTCTAACTATTTTCTTAGCATCAGTGCTTAGCTGAAATAGGAGTTCTCCAAAACTCATTTTCGTAATTTCAAGGTGAAGAAAAAAGTGAATTACTATAGAATGTATTACACTTATTTATACAATTTGCACAACGTTTTGAACCTCCATGGTTCATTCTCAAGTGAAAAGAATTTACAGAACTGGTTGATTTATACCCGCACTTGGCCAGGTGATAAGACAATAAAGATAAAAACATGGGGGATAAATGGGGGATGAAGCACATAAGAACATAAGAATAAAGGTAACTGCTTGCCTGCTTGACCTGATTCTTACCAGGCGTGCAAGTCTACCCAGCGTCAAGATTACGCGTAGCTACCAGAGTGTCTGTGACACCGACCACTCCCTGGTCTGTAGCAGGGTCAAGATGCAACCAAAGAAGATTCATCACTCGAAAAAGGCGGGCAGACCTCGCATCGACACCACTAAGACCCCAAACCAGGACAAGGTAAAAGATTTTGCACGCGTGCCCGAGGAAGCTCTCCCTGGCCCAGCCGGGGTCACTGCCTGTAAAAGATGGGAGCACTTCAGAGGCTGTGTTCAACGCTGCCATTTCCACCTTTGGCAAGAAGACCAGCAGGTCGGCTGACTGGTTCGAGGCTCACTCGGAAGAGATGACACCTGTCATTGAAGAGAAGAGAAACGCCTTGGCAGCCTACAAAGCCTGCCCAAGTCAGCGCAACTTACAGATCCTTCGGGCCGTCCGCTGCAAAGTACAGCAGAGCGCCAGGCGATGTGCCAACAACTATTGGCTCCAGCTCTGCTCCCAGATGCAGACTGCAGCGGATACAGGCAGTGTAAGGGGAATGTATGACGGCATCAAGCAGGCCCTCGGCCCAATCCAGAGGAAGACCGCTCCTCAGAAATCTGCCACTGGCGAGGTGATTCAGGACCAGACACTGCAGCTGAAGCGCTGGGTCGAGCACTACTCTGAGCTATACGCCAGGGACTATGTGGTCACCGAAGACGCCCTGAGCGCCATTGAGTGTCTGCCTGTGCTAATGGAGCTCGACAGCGAACCGACCTTCGAAGAACTCAGTGATGCCCTAGACTCCCTTGCTCCTGGTAAAGCTCCTGGCAAAGATGGCATTCCTGCTGAGACCTTGAAGTGCTGCAGAGGTAGCTTGCTCATGGAGCTGCATGAAATTCTCTGCCTCTGCTGGAAAGAAGGAGAGGTGCCACAGGACATGAGGGATGCCAACATCGTCACGCTGTAGAAGAATAAAGGTGACAGGGGCGACTGCAACAACTACCATGGAATCTCCCTCCTCAGTACTGTCGGAAAGCTGTTTGCTCGAGTCGCATTGAAGAGGCTCCAAGTACTTGCAGAGAGAGTCTATCCAGAATCACAATGCGGATTCAGAGCTGACAGGTCCACAATCGACATGGTCTTTTCCCTCAGACAACTGCAGGAGAAATGCAGGGAACAGAAGCAGCCACTCTTCATAGCCTTCATAGATCTGACGAAGGCCTTCGACCTCGTCAGCAGGGATGGCCTGTTCAAGATCCTTCCCAAGATCGGATGCCCACCCAGGCTCCTCAGCATCATCAAATCTTTCCATGAGAACATGAGGGGCACCGTGATCTTTGATGAACTAACATCAGACGCCTTTGACATCCGAAGTGGAGTAAAGCAGGGCTGCGTACTGGCTCCAACCCTATTCGGGATTTTCTTCGCAGTTATGCTGCGGCACGCCTTCGGATCTGTCACGGAAGACATTTACCTCCGGACCAGGTCGGATGGAAAACTCTTTAACTTCGCCAGGCTGAGAGCCAAGACGAAGGTTCGGCTGAGGTGTCTGCGCGACTTCCTTTTTGCCGACGACGCATCAGTCACTGCCCACTCAGCCAAGACCTCCAACGGCTCATGACCCGCTTCAGCGAGGCCTCTCAGGCTTTCGGACTCACCATCAGCCTGAAGAAAACACAAGTCATGGGACAAGGAGTGGACTCCCCACCTGACATCGGCATCTCCGATTCCAAACTGGAAGTTGTTCACGACTTCGTGTACCTGGGCTCTACAATCTCTGACTCCCTCTCTCTTGATACGGAGCTAAACAAACGCATCGGTAAGGCATCTACTACCATGTCCAGACTGACAAAGAGAGTGTGGGCCAACAATAGGCTGACTGAGTATACTAAGATTCAGGTTTACAGAGCCTGTGTCCTGAGCACTCTCCTTTATGGCAGTGAGTCTTGGACACTCCGCGCCCGTCAGGAAAGGCAGCTGAATGCCTTCCACGTGCGCTGCCTTCGACACATCTTGGACATCACCTGGCAGGACAAGGTGACAAACAACAACGTCTTGGGGAGAGCAAGAATCACCAGCATGTACACAATGCTGAAACAGAGACGAATGCGCTGGCTCGGGCACGTTGTGCGAATGGGCGACGGCAGGATCCCCAAGGATCTCGTGTACGGAGAGTTGATGCAGGGAAAGCGTCCAACAGGCAAGCCCCAGCTACGGTACAAAGACGTATGCAAGAGGGACCTGAAAGCCATGGACGTCGATCTTGCTATATGGGAGACACTGGCTGCAGACCGTTCAGCCTGGGGGCAGTCTGTTCAAAGAGGTCTCTCCAAGTTCGAGGAGTCACTTGCCAAGGAATCGGAGGCAAAGAGACAGAGAAAAGCCAGTAGCCAGGAAGACAGACCAGAATCGGACTTCGTTTGTGCTCGGTGTGGGATGGACTGCCACTCTCGGATTGGCCTCATCAGTCACACCAGACGCTGCACCAGGATTGACAACCAGAGCGCAACTCCATAGTCTCCCGAGACTGAAGGATGCCTACTACTACTAACTGCGGAAGGCCTATTGGCCCATACGAGGCAGCTCCTATCTACATTCAAAGATTAATCAGGTGTAATTGGCCTATTATGTTGAATTGTGTCTTCTGTGTTGGCATCGTCATGTTCTGGTCTTGTCCTTACTCTCATGGTGGGTAGAGTAAATAGTTCTGTGATTCATGGTAGGTTGTTCTACTCTTATGTGAACTGCTCCAAGAATTTGTAATCTTCCTGCATCCTGGGTCTTGTCTTTTACAGATATTTTTGTTCAACATTTCTCTTGTTAGGGCGATGTCATGGGCCCGTCTCATATGATTCCTAGGGGCACCGGATTGAAGATGACATGTCAAACGCCTCGTCAGCTTGGTCGACGTCACACCCATGTACCTAGATTGAAGGTTACATTCTTCGTGGGGGCAAGTGTACATGTATACAACGCTTGACTGGTATACCACCTTCCATGGTCATCTCGATGAACCGGAGAGCTGTGTCAGATGTTCGTAATCGCTGCAGATCAGGGTCGTCCCGTTGCGCCTTGCTGATTACACAATAGTCCACCTGAGCCGGGTTTTTCACCACGTGGTTTATGGTGGGTCGAGACAGTGCATCGGCTATGATATAAAATATAAAATAAAATAAAATGTTTATTTAGGTAAGGTACATACATACAAGGGATTTTACAGAGAGTGATGGATTTATAGATAGAGCTAGTACATACAATGCCTAAAGCCTCTGTTACGCAAAGCGTTTCGGGCAGGAAAAACTTAAATGACTAAAGCTTAATACTAATTGAGTATAAAGAATAAAATGTGTTGAGAACAATTAAAAATAGGGATAAAAAGGGGGAACATGGCTGAAAAAGCAGCACAAATACAATAGGTCGACAAACAGCGTTGTTTAAAAAATACAGACATGGGTTGACAATAGAGAGGTAGGGTAGGTTACAGGGAATTTATTAGGTAGTGTTTAGTTTTAATCTTAAACTGGTTGAGAGAGGTACAGTCTTTAACATGGTTGGGAAGGTCATTCCACATTCTGGGTCCCTTGATTTGTAGAGCATTTCTAGTTTGATTAAGTCGTACTCTTGGAATATCAAAACTGTATTTATTTCTGTGTGGTGCTCATGGGTTCTGTTACAACCTTCAATGAAGCTTTTGAGGTCAGGATTGGCATTACAGTTCAGTGTTTTATATGTATAATACACATGAGAGAATGTGCAGTGACTTAATATCTAACATATTCAGAGATTTGAGTAGGGGTACCGAGTGATGTCTGGGGCCAGAGTTGGATATTGTCCTAATAGCAGCTTTGTGTTGAGTAATTAGAGGACGTAAATGATTTTGGGTAGTAGAACCCCAAGCACAAATACCATAGTTGAGATATGGATAGATGAGGGAGTAATAGAGAGTCACCAGGGTAGGGCGAGGTACATAATATCTTGATCTTAGAAAGAATGCCTACAGTTTTTGAAACTTTTTTTGATATATTTAGAATGTGTCCCTGGAAATTCAGCTTGTGGTCAATGAGAACGCCAAGGAATTTGCCATCTAATTTGTTACAAATTTGGGTATTGTTTATTTGGGCCTCTACCCTTCAGACCGAACTATTTGCCTTGATCCTTGCACTGAAATGTGTACAAGTCTCCAAACTTGATACATTAATTGTAAGTGACTCCTTATCATCCTTAAATGCTCTCAACTCTTTAAGACATAACTGTAACATGCTCGTGTCCGAAGCTAGACACAAATACAACAAATTATTAAGGATGGTAACAGAGTCCATCTCATGTGGTCTCCATCTCATGTTGGCCTCCGAATGCATGATAGAGCTGATAAGTTAGCCAAAGAATCTGCCTTTAAAGGAGCCGTTGAGTGTAACCTTGGATTGTCAATGAGCAATCTGAGAGCAGCAGTACACCGAGAACTTCAACAAGATCTTGTAGATCTGAGGCAAAGTGAAATTGACACCAGTAATTCCATCTATCATCATACTATCATGCAAGAGGAGCCACACATCTATGGATCATCCAATAAAATCAGCAGACTTCTAGATGTTACTGCTGCTCGGCTTAGACTCGGTTACAAGTATCTCTGGGAATTCTCATTATCTGCCGATGTAGACCTGACCAAATGTAAACTGTGTCAACAAAATTATTCGCACACCCTCCGTCACTATGTGATGGAGTGCGAAAAGATACGTGAATTTAGAGACAATTCTATAACCAATGTTCCAGCGATGTGTAAATATTTCATTCAAAATGATCTGCTACCAGAAATTTTAGCCAAATATCCCCAGTTTGCTAACTGTAGGTAGTAACTAAGTGATTGTAACCTATCCACCGCTGCCCACTGGATGGGGGGCGGTGTGCAGGACAAACATATAAATTTGACACTAGCTCTCCACATATGTCAGTTGCTTAATTTAGAACCTGTACTTGAGGTCGATCTCGAACCCATTGTTGATGTGACGACTTATATTGAATTTTGTAACTAGCTCATCAAGATTGTAACTTGCTTAGCTAAATGAATTGTGGGGTTCAGTCCCTGAGCCCATTATGTGCCTCTGTAACCCTTTCCACTACCGCCCACAAGATGGGTATGGGGTGCATAATAAATGAACTAAACTAAACTTTATTTTGAGATTTATTTGATTAGAGGATTTATTGCCAAACAGAATATAGAAAGTTTTGTCAATGTTAAGGGTGAGTTTGTTAGCAGTTAGCCAAAGATGGACTTTATTTAGCTCAGTATTTACTGTGACATTTAGAGCAAGGGGGACTGGAGTCCCCCAGTAAAGACCAATGAGACCATTCAGGCTTGTTTGCATTTGTGTTCCTCACGTGTTGCCCCAAAAAATGAGGTGATTTGATAAAATGATATGCCCAAGATTACCATCCGAGTGCCGGCGGGGAAGTGGTTCATATAGCCTCGGCTATCACTTCCTTATGTCCGGTCGTGATGGTCAAGTGGTTTAGGGCGTCCCTGTACATACCAGTTGCGTTGCTCCTGGGAGTATGGGTTCGAGACACTTCTGGGGTGTGAGTTTTCAGATATATATATATATATATATATATATATATATATATATATATATATATATATTATAATATATATATATATATATATATATATATATATTATATATATATATATATATATATATATATATATATATATATATATTGTTAAATATGACCAAAAAGTAAGGTTAATAATTCTAACACGAATTTTCTCAATATTTCTTATGTTTCTGTTTACTGTCGATGGTAATTGAAAAATCAGTTCTCCAAAATTCATTTTTATTTCTAGTCTGACGCGACGCTTGAACGCGTTTCGTAATAACTTATTACATTTTCAAAGATTTTAGTTTACACACACACAACTGTAACCTGAAAACACTTAACAGAGTTTTACTAAATGCTAATATTGTTGTTTGTTGTTGTTTTAGATTCAGCTACTCAGAACAATAAGTTCCAGTAGCACAGACTATGGTGAACCGTATATGGAGGCTCTTTGGAGCCTATTATCTGTACCAGTGGCTGATACTAGAGATCTGGCGATGGATGGGGGTTTCATGCTGGTTTTCAGCCTGGAGGGCTGGCTATACCAGTTATGGAGCTGGTGTGATTAGTGTCGACCTCTAGGTTTTCCGTTTTTTCTTTGCCTGCGACTTTGGCTGAGTAGTGCTGTCGTTGGAGTTTGGTGACGTGGCCTCCATGAAGAAGTCTTGAACGGTGTATGTGTTCTTTTTGTGATGCGGTGGTGGAGCTCCTACTATGATTTCCTCGTCTGAGGAGTCCGTAACCTCCGTAGTGGGCGTTTTTGTCTTTCGCCTCGCAGCCTTAGGTAGGCTTAGGTGTCGTTGATTGGTGGTTGTAGCTATTTCAGGAGCGCTGGTGGTGCTGTTATCGTTTGTAGACAGCACGTCTGCTAGCGCGGCTGCTGAGACTGTGATGGTAGGCGTGTTGGGAGCTGGAGAAGGAATTACCTCTGTTTGTGTCGCCCGGGTCGTGGGCGGTTCTGGAGTCGGTGTTGAAGTTGACCGCACGGTCGTCCTGGTGGTAGTCTCCGGAGTGGTAGAGGAGGCAGTGAGATTTACGCTAGTGACCATTGTCTATGTATAATGCGTTTAGTTCACTGACAAAGCGCTGGTTGTCTGGTCCTGCAAGCCTTTCCGCTAGTCTAAGAAGACCAGGGATAATGCCTGCACGTGATGCAGGGGGCTGTGAAGGAGCCTGTGGGACCTTGGGTCCCCAATGAGAAGGCTGTGTCGCCTGCTGGGAGGAGCCACATGTTGGTAAGACCGGAAAGTCTTCTGGTCGATTAGTGAGAGCTAAGGTGGTGGGTTGAACGCTTGGGGCTCTGGTCGAGGAGGTAGAAGGGTTGTTTCTCTTGGCTTCAACCTGGGCCTTGATGCTTTCTTGTCTGCGGGGGCAGCGGTAGGAAATTGCAGGGTGATTGCCATCACAGAGCAAGCAGCGATGGACTGTTGCCTTGCATATGGAGTAGTGGTGGTCCAGTGCGCACAGGCTGCACCTCTGGACAGGGTGCTGACATTTGTTGGTCGGGTGGGAGAGCTCGTAGCACTTAAAGCACTGCTGGATCTCATGGTATCGTTCCTTTTTTATTTGGTGGGGTGGTATTTTTAGGCCGAAGCAGTAGATCCTTGTGTGGCAGCCTGGGTGGCCGCAGCTATGGTGGTGAACGTAATCTTCATTGATGTTTTGTCGGTGTTGCAGAACTCCAGGTTGAATACCGACAGGTTTGGATTTTCGTCCTCGATATTGTCCATGATATGATGTTGAGGTCGCTCAGCAATCCACTGGCTGGTCCTGCTGGTAAAAACAGTTCTTCCGGCCAGGAACTGACGTGGGAAGTGAGGATGTAGGTAGTGCTCTTTGCGAAGAAGGACATCGTTAGTGAGGAGTTTTTCTAGCTCCTCTTCACATGAAAAGAAGAGCACGATATCTTCACCTTTCTGACTAATGTCAGCGGGTTCGAGGCCAGTAACGTCGTTGTTGTTGTTGTTATAGATTCAGCTACTCGGAACAAATTCCAAGTAGCACGGGCTATGGTGAGCCCGTACAGTAACGTCCTTCAGGACCTTTAAAGTATTGCTTCTCCCGATAGCATGTCTCCCCCGTCGAGTGTGTCCCTGGTCGGGTGGGAGAGTTCAATGCTAACATTGATTGATAAAGATTAAGCCACCCAAGAGGTGGCACGGGCATGAATAGCCCGTAAATGCTAACATTGTTGTTGTTATAGATTCAGCTACTTGGAACGTTCCAAGTTCCAAGTAGCACGGGCTATGGTGAGCCCGTAACTTACCTGGCACACAGCCCGTCCTCCAAACAAAGATCCAAAAGTGATTCCATCCACCCGCCAAACCCCCTGTTTATGAATGAAAAGCGGTTTACACACGACTCACAACTGCTGACGTTCGAACATATCCGGAACAAGTGCTTCACTGACGAATTTTGTTCGAACCACAACGCTGTAAATGCTTCATCCACATCCTACAAATACAAATAATCGCCAACAGAACCTAAACACCTAACCTAACCTAACCTATGCCTATTTATACACAATATGCTAATATATTATAATATTAATTTATACTTGAGAAAATTCCCGTTTTGAATGAACAGCATGTTAAAATTTATGAATGCGTCTGTGGGGTTGACCGCTGAATGTAATGGACTTGAGTCGAGGACGGGTTGTGGCACAGGAGCGGGGCAAGAAGCACGGGCTATGGTTAGCCTCGTGGACAGGAGATGTCTCCCGTCCTGCTAACATTGATTGATTGATGAAGATTAAGCCATCCAAAAGGTGGCACGGGCATGAATAGCCCGTAAGTGGTGGCCCTTTTGAGCCATTACCAGTATCAATAGATGATACTGGAGATCTGTGGAGGCGCAACTGCACCCTGCGTGACGGGAGATGACTCCCGGACCAAATGGTGGTCCTGCTAACATTGAACAGCTTGTCTTATATACTCGCATTTGGGTGAGGTGATATGTTGCAACAGTTTTGGATGAGGTGAACAAACTTTTGACCAACACAAGACAGAACACGGAACAATGGGTATTAATTGGATAAATGAGAGGGAACCAGTCTCCGTGGTGTAGTGGCACCAGTCTCCGTGGTGTAGTGGTAAGACACTCGCCTGGCGTTCCGCGAGCGCTATGTCATGGGTTCGTATCCTGGCCGGGGAGGATTTACTGGGCGCAATTCCTTAACTGTAGCCTCTGTTTAACGCAACAGTAAAATGTGTACTTGGTTGTAACAACGATTCTTCGCGGCGGGGATCGTATTCCAGGGACCTGCCCGAAACGCTACGCGTACTAGTGGCTGTACAAGAATGTAACAACTCTTGTATATATCTCAAAAAAAAAAAAAAAAAAAAAAATGGCAGTAAATGCAAAGGGCCTATTGGCCCATACTTCCTCTTGATGCTTTTATATTGGTACAGAGTCTTGAAGTGGGTAGAATATAGTTGTGCATTAATTGGCTGTTGATTGCTGGTGTTGACTTCTTGATGTGTAGTGCCTCGCAGATGTCAAGCCGCCTACTATCACTGTATCTATCGATGATTTCTGTGTTGTTTGTTAACCCTTCTCTGGTGATGGTCTGGTTGTGAGAAAAGATTATATGTTCCTTGATATAGCCCTGTTGTTTATGCATTGTTAATCGCCTGGAAAGAGACGTTGTTGTCTTGCCTATATACTGAGTTCTTTGGGGCTTACAGTCCCCAAGTGGGCATTTGAAGGCATAGACGACGTTGGTTTCCTTCAAGGCGTTCTGCTTGGTATCTGGGGAGTTTTTCATGAGTAGATTGGCCGTTTTCTTTTGTTTTATAGTATATTGTCAATTGTATTTTCTGATTTTTGTCTGTAGGGATAATGTTCCTATCAACAATATCTTTCAGGACCCTTTCCTCCGTTTTATGAGCTGTCGAAAAGAAGTTCCTGTAAAATAGTCTAATAGGGGGTACAATTAGTGCTGTGTTGGTTGACTCCTCAGAGGTTGCATGGCGTTTCACCTTTCTTTTTATGATGTCTTCAACAAAAACCGTTAGAGAAGCCGTTGTTGACTAGGGCTGCCTTACCCTACAGAGTTCTTCATCGAGTTCTTCATCGACTTGCTACCATTCTGAACTGTGGCTGAAAGCACGGTCGACGTAAGCATTGACAACACTCCTCTTGTACCTGTCTGGGCAGTCACTATTGGCATTGAGGCACTTTCCTATGTTTGTTTCTTTAGTGTAGACTGCAGTGTGGAAACATCCGATCCTTTCCATGACTGTTACATCTTAAAGGGCAGCTGGGGATCCACTACCACCCACAGGATGGGTATGGACACTACCGGATGGTGGGCCTCTACCACCGACAAGATGGGTATGGGGTCCACTACCATCCACAGGATGGGTATATATGGGGTTCACCACCACTGTTA
>WNGS01152090.1:0-10080 GCA_020271785.1 Procambarus virginalis
GTCGTCTGAGGTTCTGTCTCCATAGCCCAGTGGGCTTCCAAAAATAATCACGATCTCTTCGCTAGTGTCGCTGTGGGAGATAATGGTGCTTCCAGGGCTAATTTCTTCCCCATATTGATGCTCGTATTACTTCCAGAACTGATGTCACTTCCGGAATTGATGTCAATTCCAGAGAAAGCACCACTTCCAGAATTGAGGTCATTTCCTAAACTATGCAACTTCCAGGACTGAAGCCATTAACAGATTTTATGCTACTTCCAGAACTGATGATATTTCCAGTACTGATGTCACTTCCAGAACTGATGTCACTTCCAGAACTGATGTCACTTCCAGAACTGATGTCACTTCCAGAACTGATGTCACTTCCAGAACTGATATAACTTCCAGAACTGATGTCACTTCCAGAACTGATGTCACTTCCAGAACTGATGTCACTTCCAGAACTAATGTCACTTCCAGAACTGATGTCACTACCAGAATAAAGACACTTAAAGAACTGATGTCACTTCCAGAACTGATGTCACTTCCAGTACTGATGTCACTTCCAGAACTGATGTCACTTCCAGAACTGATGTCACTTTCAGAAATAATATCACTACCAGAACTGATGTCACCTCCAGAAATAATGTAACTTTCAGAACTGATGTCACTTCCAGAACTGATGACACTTCCAGAACTGATGTCACCTACAGAAGTGATGACACTTCCAGAACTGATGTCAATTCCAGAACTGATATCACTTCCAGAACTGATGTCAATTCCAGAACTGATATCACTTCCAGAACTGATGTCACTTCCAGAACTGATGTCACTTCCAGAACTAATGTCACCTCCAGAAGTGATGACGCTTCCAGAACTGATGTCACTTCCAGAACTGATGTCAATTCCAGAACTGATGTCACTTCCAGAACTGATGTCACTTCCAGAACTGATGTCACTTCCAGAACTGATGTCAATTCCAGAACTGATGTCAATTCCAGAACTGATGTCACTTCCAGAACTGATGTCACTTCCAGAACTGATGTCACTTCCAGAACTGATGTCACTTCCAGAACTAATGTCACTTCCAGAACTAATGTCACTTCCAGAACTAATGTCACTTCCAGAAGTACCAACACTTCCAGTACCTTCAATAACCTGAATGGTGTCACCAAAGGCGCCGCTCTCAAAGCCCTCCAAGCCCTGGTGGCCATTGTGGCTCATGGCGTCGGTGGTGGCAGCGTCGTGGCGCAAGGCGTCGGTGATGGCAGCGTCCTGGCGCAAGGCGTCGGTGATGGCACCGTCGTGGCGCAAGGCGTCGGTGATGGCAGCGTCCTGGCGCAAGGCGTCGGTGATGGCACCGTCGTGGCGCAAGGCGTCGGTGATGGCAGCGTCCTGGCGCAAGGCGTCGGTGATGGCAGCGTCCTGGCGCAAGGCGTCGGTGATGGCAGCGTCCTGACGCAAGGCGTCGGTGATGGCAGCGTCCTGGCGCAAGGCGTCGGTGATGGCACCGTCGTGGCGCAAGGCGTCGGTGATGGCAGCGTCCTGGCGCAAGGCGTCGGTGATGGCAGCGTCGTGGCGCAAGGCGTCGGTGGTGGCAGCGTCCTGGCGCAAGGCGTCGGTGGTGGCAGCGTCGTGGCGCAAGGCGTCGGTGATGGCACCGTCGTCGCAGCAGCGGAAGCGGCCGTAGGAGACACAGGGCGGAAGATTGCCGTAGTTCATGACGTCAAGGGGCGAGGACCCGTAGTAGTGTGGACACAGGCGCCCTGGACACACGGACACAGAACATCTACATGCTCCTGGATGTATCTCAGCCTGTATCCCGCTGTATCCGCCGCTAGCAGCGCCAACACCGCCAGGTACAGTCTGAAACATAAGCAGTGTATTACGTAACATAATAAATCCGTCGACGCAAATACTGTCAATTCTACACAAGTATACTACACAAGTATATCTTGTGTGAGGCAAGACTGCCACATGTGAGGCAAGACTGCCACACGTGAGACAAAACTGTCACATGTGAGGCAAGACTGCCACATTTGAGGCAAAACTGCCACATGTGAGGCAAAACTGCCACATGTGAGGTAAGACTGCCACATGTGAGGTAAGACTGCCACATGTGAGATAAAACTGCCACACGTGAGACAAAACTGCCACATGTGAGGCAAGACTGCCACATGTGAAACAAGACTGCCACATGTGAAACAAAACTACCTCGTGTGAGACAAGACTGCCACATGTGAGGCAAGACTGCCACATGTGAGGCAAGACTGCCACATGTGAAACAAAACTGCCACATGTGAAACAAGACTGCCACATGTGAGACAAAACTGCCACATGTGAGACAAAACTACCACATGTGAGACAAAACTGCTACATGTGAAACAAGACTGCCACATGTGAGACAAGACTACCACATGTGAGACAAGACTGCCACATGTGAGACAAGACTGCCACATGTGAGCCAAAACTGCCACATGTGAATGTGAACAAAAAGTTGTGAGGATGAAGAGAAAAAGTTATAAATGCGAAATTATAATCAATCAAGAAGTTAAGATTAATTACCTGGCGAGTAATTAGACAGTAATGAGGCAAGCAGAGACAGACAGACAGAATGACAGACAGAAAAAAAGAATAAACATATTGTTTGACAACTTTTGCAGTGAGCATTACCTGCTTTTCATGACGAAGGTGAATACAGCCTCTTCCCGCTTCTTGTTGTTAAAGATTCGCTACCAGGAACAAAAAGTTCCAAGTAGCACGGGCTATGGTGAGCCCGCCCTCTCGCCGCTGCTGGATCTCCTCCTCTCTTCAGTATGGCTTCAAATATGTTCCGTATCACCTCAAGTACCTCGATAACCCCTAGAAGCGACACCGTCTTTCTCCATGACTCGTCGTGGGGTAGAGTACCCCCGTCTTCGGCGTCGCCTGCAGTCGTCGAGCGAGAAGATACGCCGTCCGGAGCGCAGGTCGGAGGGTCTCTGAGGTCAGCGAGCAGGTCAAGCACCTCTTATACGCGGGTTTGACCTCTCGTGATGCCAGGTCACGATGCTTGACCTTTTTTTTTGTTTACGTGTTCGTCGAGAGAAAGTACAGAGATGCTAATCGCTGCTTTCTATGGTCAGAGAAAGGAGGTCTGACAGCTGAATGGACAGCGCTTCGAATTCGTAGTCCTGAGGTTCCGGGTTCGATCCTCGGTGAAGGCGGAAACAAATGGGCAGAGTTTCTTTCACCCTGATGTACCCTGTTCACCTAGCAGTAAATAGGTACCAGGGAGTTAGACAGCTGCTACGGGCTGCTTCCTGGGGGTGTAACAAAAAGGAGGCCTGGTCGAGGACCGGGCCGCGGGGACGCTAAGCCACGAAATCATCTCAAGATAACTTCAAGACAGAGCTTTACGCCTAAGTAATAATAATAATAATAATAATAATAATAATATAATAATAATAATGGTAATAAACCACTGAATAATTTGCCAAATTTAAATGTGACAAAAATCTATAAATCACAACTTGAAGAAATATTAAGGAAAACAAAACAATAGGATCACAGGATCCAGAAGGGTTTCTTATAAGACCGAATCTTGTTTAAGAGCTTCCCCTTGCTCTTGTTAGAGCACCTTCACAGCAGGAAGGTCGGGTCTCTGCTCTAAAGTGAAGATTTTAGAGCAGAGACCAAACTCCATTAGAACTAAGAGAATGGAATTTTAGTTTACTTCCACGTGTTTATAGAGGTCCATCTCATTAGATGAGGTCCATCTCATTAGATGAGGTCCATCTCATTAGATGAGGTCCATCTAATTAGATGAGGTCCATCTCATTAGATGAGGTCCATCTCATTAGATGAGGTCCATCTCATTAGATGAGGTCCATCTCATTAGATGAGGTCCGTCTCATTAGATGAGGTCCATCAAATTAGATGAGGTCCATCTAATTAGATGAGGTCCATCTAATTAGATGAGGTCCATCTAATTAGATGAGGTCCATCTAATTAGATGAGGTCCATCTAATTAGATGAGGTCCATCTAATTAGATGAGGTCCATCTAATTAGATGAGGTCCATCTAATTAGATGAGGTCCATCTAATTAGATGAGGTCCATCTAATTAGATGAGGTCCATCTAATTAGATGAGGTCCATCTCATTAGATGAGGTCCATCTCATTAGATGAGGTCCATCTAATTAGATGAGGTCCATCTAATTAGATGAGGTCCATCTAATTAGATGAGGTCCATCTCATTAGATGAGGTCCATCAAATTAGATTAGGTTCATCTAATTCAGGGTCCAAATGATGTTCTTTAAGAGTAAATATGTGTCATTTCCGTCTTAAACACGTTCAGCACCAACATTATAGATAGTAAATATATCATAATTCTTCATTATTTACGTAATGCTAGGAAGCTTTGGGGAATTAAGACAGACCGATTCATAGATTGATAAAGATTAAGCCACTCAGTAGGTAGCACGGGCATAAATAGCCCGTAAACCGATTCATAGGAAGGGATCACGTTTATCCTACGAATTAGAAGCTCCCTTGTGAAGAGAGATTGAGAAAGCGTAGTTAACATCCTTTACAAAGGCCAAGAGTAAGAGTAACAAAATTAGATTACACATTTACATGACAGTGTAGAGTATAGCAAATGGTATATCAACTAATTTTGGGGGGGATATATATGGATAAATGAGATGTTATTGAATGGTTATCTTGAGGTTATCTTGAGATGATTTCGGGGCTTTTTTAGTGTCCCCGCGGCCCGGTCCTCGACCAGGCCTCCACCCCCAGGAAGCAGCCCGTGACAGCTGACTAACACCCAGGTACCTATTTTACTGCTAGGTAACAGGGGCATAGGGTGAAAGAAACTCTGCCCATTGTTTCTCGCCGTCGCCTGGGATCAAACCCAGGACCACAGGATCTGTCCGCTCGGCCGACCGGCTCCCCCCATGGTGTATACATCAACAGCAACACACAACACCAGCAAGACACACTGTGTATATATCGACACTCACAAAACACCTGGATAGACCATTAGTTTGGAAAGTGAGTTTGTTTTTTATTTAAGAAAGAGATTAGCGGGCGAGCGTAGATGTGGGTGTAGATGAACACGCTTCCACTACACATAAGGGGCATAACTGGCCGACCCCTCACAGTGTTCAAGAGAGAACTATCAACATCAGAGGCCCGAGACTGTTCAACACGCTTCCACTACACATAAGGACATAACTGGCCGACCCCTCACAGTGTTCAAGAGAGAACTATCAACATCAGAGGCCCGAGACTGTTCAACACGCTTCCACTACACATAAGGGACATAACTGGCCGACCCCTCACAGTGTTCAAGAGAGAACTATCAACATCAGAGGCCCGAGACTGTTCAACACGCTTCCACTACACATAAGGGACATAACTGGCCGACCCCTCACAGTGTTCAAGAGAGAACTATCAACATCAGAGGCCCGAGACTGTTCAACACGCTTCCACTACACATAAGGGACATAACTGGCCGACCCCTCACAGTGTTCAAGAGAGAACTATCAACATCAGAGGCCCGAGACTGTTCAACACGCTTCCACTACACATAAGGGACATAACTGGCCGACCCCTCACAGTGTTCAAGAGAGAACTATCAACATCAGAGGCCCGAGACTGTTCAACACGCTTCCACTACACATAAGGGACATAACTGGCCGACCCCTCACAGTGTTCAAGAGAGAACTATCAACATCAGAGGCCCGAGACTGTTCAACACGCTTCCACTACACATAAGGGACATAACTGGCCGACCCCTCACAGTGTTCAAGAGAGAACTATCAACATCAGAGGCCCGAGACTGTTCAACACGCTTCCACTACACATAAGGGACATAACTGGCCGACCCCTCACAGTGTTCAAGAGAGAACTATCAACATCAGAGGCCCGAGACTGTTCAACACGCTTCCACTACACATAAGGGACATAACTGGCCGACCCCTCACAGTGTTCAAGAGAGAACTATCAACATCAGAGGCCCGAGACTGTTCAACACGCTTCCACTACACATAAGGGACATAACTGGCCGACCCCTCACAGTGTTCAAGAGAGAACTATCAACATCAGAGGCCCGAGACTGTTCAACACGCTTCCACTACACATAAGGGACATAACTGGCCGACCCCTCACAGTGTTCAAGAGAGAACTATCAACATCAGAGGCCCGAGACTGTTCAACACGCTTCCACTACACATAAGGGACATAACTGGCCGACCCCTCACAGTGTTCAAGAGAGAACTATCAACATCAGAGGCCCGAGACTGTTCAACACGCTTCCACTACACATAAGGGACATAACTGGCCGACCCCTCACAGTGTTCAAGAGAGAACTATCAACATCAGAGGCCCGAGACTGTTCAACACGCTTCCACTACACATAAGGGACATAACTGGCCGACCCCTCACAGTGTTCAAGAGAGAACTATCAACATCAGAGGCCCGAGACTGTTCAACACGCTTCCACTACACATAAGGGACATAACTGGCCGACCCCTCACAGTGTTCAAGAGAGAACTATCAACATCAGAGGCCCGAGACTGTTCAACACGCTTCCACTACACATAAGGGACATAACTGGCCGACCCCTCACAGTGTTCAAGAGAGAACTATCAACATCAGAGGCCCGAGACTGTTCAACACGCTTCCACTACACATAAGGGACATAACTGGCCGACCCCTCACAGTGTTCAAGAGAGAACTATCAACATCAGAGGCCCGAGACTGTTCAACACGCTTCCACTACACATAAGGGACATAACTGGCCGACCCCTCACAGTGTTCAAGAGAGAACTATCAACATCAGAGGCCCGAGACTGTTCAACACGCTTCCACTACACATAAGGGACATAACTGGCCGACCCCTCACAGTGTTCAAGAGAGAACTATCAACATCAGAGGCCCGAGACTGTTCAACACGCTTCCACTACACATAAGGGACATAACTGGCCGACCCCTCACAGTGTTCAAGAGAGAACTATCAACATCAGAGGCCCGAGACTGTTCAACACGCTTCCACTACACATAAGGGACATAACTGGCCGACCCCTCACAGTGTTCAAGAGAGAACTATCAACATCAGAGGCCCGAGACTGTTCAACACGCTTCCACTACACATAAGGGACATAACTGGCCGACCCCTCACAGTGTTCAAGAGAGAACTATCAACATCAGAGGCCCGAGACTGTTCAACACGCTTCCACTACACATAAGGGACATAACTGGCCGACCCCTCACAGTGTTCAAGAGAGAACTATCAACATCAGAGGCCCGAGACTGTTCAACACGCTTCCACTACACATAAGGGACATAACTGGCCGACCCCTCACAGTGTTCAAGAGAGAACTATCAACATCAGAGGCCCGAGACTGTTCAACACGCTTCCACTACACATAAGGGACATAACTGGCCGACCCCTCACAGTGTTCAAGAGAGAACTATCAACATCAGAGGCCCGAGACTGTTCAACACGCTTCCACTACACATAAGGGACATAACTGGCCGACCCCTCACAGTGTTCAAGAGAGAACTATCAACATCAGAGGCCCGAGACTGTTCAACACGCTTCCACTACACATAAGGGACATAACTGGCCGACCCCTCACAGTGTTCAAGAGAGAACTATCAACATCAGAGGCCCGAGACTGTTCAACACGCTTCCACTACACATAAGGGACATAACTGGCCGACCCCTCACAGTGTTCAAGAGAGAACTATCAACATCAGAGGCCCGAGACTGTTCAACACGCTTCCACTACACATAAGGGACATAACTGGCCGACCCCTCACAGTGTTCAAGAGAGAACTATCAACATCAGAGGCCCGAGACTGTTCAACACGCTTCCACTACACATAAGGGACATAACTGGCCGACCCCTCACAGTGTTCAAGAGAGAACTATCAACATCAGAGGCCCGAGACTGTTCAACACGCTTCCACTACACATAAGGGACATAACTGGCCGACCCCTCACAGTGTTCAAGAGAGAACTATCAACATCAGAGGCCCGAGACTGTTCAACACGCTTCCACTACACATAAGGGACATAACTGGCCGACCCCTCACAGTGTTCAAGAGAGAACTATCAACATCAGAGGCCCGAGACTGTTCAACACGCTTCCACTACACATAAGGGACATAACTGGCCGACCCCACAGTGTTCAAGAGAGAACTATCAACATCAGAGGCCCGAGACTGTTCAACACGCTTCCACTACACATAAGGGACATAACTGGCCGACCCCTCACAGTGTTCAAGAGAGAACTATCAACATCAGAGGCCCGAGACTGTTCAACACGCTTCCACTACACATAAGGGACATAACTGGCCGACCCCTCACAGTGTTCAAGAGAGAACTATCAACATCAGAGGCCCGAGACTGTTCAACACGCTTCCACTACACATAAGGGACATAACTGGCCGACCCCTCACAGTGTTCAAGAGAGAACTATCAACATCAGAGGCCCGAGACTGTTCAACACGCTTCCACTACACATAAGGGACATAACTGGCCGACCCCTCACAGTGTTCAAGAGAGAACTATCAACATCAGAGGCCCGAGACTGTTCAACACGCTTCCACTACACATAAGGGACATAACTGGCCGACCCCTCACAGTGTTCAAGAGAGAACTATCAACATCAGAGGCCCGAGACTGTTCAACACGCTTCCACTACACATAAGGGACATAACTGGCCGACCCCTCACAGTGTTCAAGAGAGAACTATCAACATCAGAGGCCCGAGACTGTTCAACACGCTTCCACTACACATAAGGGACATAACTGGCCGACCCCTCACAGTGTTCAAGAGAGAACTATCAACATCAGAGGCCCGAGACTGTTCAACACGCTTCCACTACACATAAGGGACATAACTGGCCGACCCCTCACAGTGTTCAAGAGAGAACTATCAACATCAGAGGCCCGAGACTGTTCAACACGCTTCCACTACACATAAGGGACATAACTGGCCGACCCCTCACAGTGTTCAAGAGAGAACTATCAACATCAGAGGCCCGAGACTGTTCAACACGCTTCCACTACACATAAGGGACATAACTGGCCGACCCCTCACAGTGTTCAAGAGAGAACTATCAACATCAGAGGCCCGAGACTGTTCAACACGCTTCCACTACACATAAGGGACATAACTGGCCGACCCCTCACAGTGTTCAAGAGAGAACTATCAACATCAGAGGCCCGAGACTGTTCAACACGCTTCCACTACACATAAGGGACATAACTGGCCGACCCCTCACAGTGTTCAAGAGAGAACTATCAACATCAGAGGCCCGAGACTGTTCAACACGCTTCCACTACACATAAGGGACATAACTGGCCGACCCCTCACAGTGTTCAAGAGAGAACTATCAACATCAGAGGCCCGAGACTGTTCAACACGCTTCCACTACACATAAGGGACATAACTGGCCGACCCCTCACAGTGTTCAAGAGAGAACTATCAACATCAGAGGCCCGAGACTGTTCAACACGCTTCCACTACACATAAGGGACATAACTGGCCGACCCCTCACAGTGTTCAAGAGAGAACTATCAACATCAGAGGCCCGAGACTGTTCAACACGCTTCCACTACACATAAGGGACATAACTGGCCGACCCCTCACAGTGTTCAAGAGAGAACTATCAACATCAGAGGCCCGAGACTGTTCAACACGCTTCCACTACACATAAGGGACATAACTGGCCGACCCCTCACAGTGTTCAAGAGAGAACTATCAACATCAGAGGCCCGAGACTGTTCAACACGCTTCCACTACACATAAGGGACATAACTGGCCGACCCCTCACAGTGTTCAAGAGAGAACTATCAACATCAGAGGCCCGAGACTGTTCAACACGCTTCCACTACACATAAGGGACATAACTGGCCGACCCCTCACAGTGTTCAAGAGAGAACTATCAACATCAGAGGCCCGAGACTGTTCAACACGCTTCCACTACACATAAGGGACATAACTGGCCGACCCCTCACAGTGTTCAAGAGAGAACTATCAACATCAGAGGCCCGAGACTGTTCAACACGCTTCCACTACACATAAGGGACATAACTGGCCG
>WNGS01152095.1:0-10144 GCA_020271785.1 Procambarus virginalis
CGCAAAGTTTCTGGTTCCATTATTAGAACCATTAACGCATAATGAATTTACTGTGAGAATTCTCAGGATTTTGTAAAGGAACTTTCCTCTTTAATTTTGAGTTCCCAACTATAATGGCCAGTTTCGATGTTGAATCACTTTTTACTAATATTCCTCTGTTGGAAACCATTGATATTTGTATAAATCAGCTATTTGCTGACACTAATTTAGTATCTGGGTTTTGTAGTAAAATATTCAGACGGTTGTTAGAATTAGCGGTTAAAGACTCTGTCTTTATGTTTAATAATAAATACTATAAACAAATCGATGGAGTAGCAATGGGGTCTCCCTTAGGTCCTGCACTCGCTAATGCGTTTTTGAGTTTTCATGAAACAAATTGGCTTGATAAATGTCCTTTGGCCTTTAAACCAGTCTTGTACAGGAGATATGTAGATGACACATTTTTGTTATTTAGGGACCAATGTCATATTGAGAAATTTAGAGAATATCTTAATGCACAACATAGTAATATACGTTTCACTGCGGAGCGTGAAGTGGATAATTCATTATCGTTTCTTGATGTCAAAGTGAACAACCTTAATGGGTTCAACACTAATGTGTTTAGAAAACCAATTTTTACTGGGTTAGGTTTAAATTTTAATTCTTTTGTTCCTGATATTTTTAAGAAAAATGCAATTAATACTTTACTGAATAGGGCCTTTGTTTTATGTTCTAATTGGAATAACTTTGATCAAGAAGTTAATTTTCTTGTGAAATTTTTTTCAAACAATGGTTATCCTTTACATATGATTTATACTTTTATAAGGATTTTCGTAAATAAGAAGTTTCACCCATCGTGTAGGATTGCTACAGTAGAAAGGGATATTAAATATATTAAATTACCATTCTATGGCACGATTAGTTTTTCTGCAAGGAGTCGTCTGAGGAAAATGTTGCAGCATTGTTATCCTCAAGTAGACTTTAGATTTATCTTTGTCAACACTAATACCATAGGCTCTTATTTTAAATTTAAAGATAAAGTGCCTTCCCCCCTGTGCTCTAGTGTCGTATATATGTATAATTGTTCCAGCTGTAATGCTGGATATATCGGGAGTTCCATTCGGAACTTTAAGATTAGGATACTTGAGCACCGGGGAGTTTCTTTTAGGACTGGATTACCATTGTCTAAACCAGCATTTTCGGAGATTAGAAACCATTGTTATGAGTTTAATCATTCTCTGCTGGAATCTGATTTTAAAATTTTGGACACTTGTATAAATGGCCAGTCAGATTTGAGAATAATGGAATCCTTATATATAAAGGAGCTGCGGCCTTTATTAAATAGCAACCTTTCGGCTGTTCAATTGTACACTGTGTAGTGCACAGTAGGCCCTGTAATTTGCTTTATAGTTCATTCTGGTAGTTTAATTTTATTATAATTTTGCTTTAGTCTACCATGTTTTTGCCTTTTCTTACTTATTTCGGGCTTGACATTGTACACTATTATAATCTTTTTATTTAGGATACATATACATTTTTTGTTATTTAGTTTTATTTAATATTTGAGTTTTTATACGATTCTGAGTAGTATTTTATATTTGTCGCTTACTCTGTTTGTATTTTTATATACATTTTTTGTAGATTTGTAGTCATGATATGAATATTTGTTATAGTGTTTAGTATATATGTTGTAGCTATCCCGACACAGAGTACTTTGCTTTAGGAGGTCAGACCCCACCCTGATCCGGTGCATTATACCGGTAAGAGACGGGAGACCTCTTAAAGAAAGTGCAACCCTCTAGTTCAGGCTCTCCTGCACCCAGCACTGCCGGGTGGATAAATATAGGGCAGCAACGATTAGAGCCTCCTGAACATGCTGTTCAGAGTGAAGGTGCGGTTCCGAGGAACCGACACCACATACAGCAAGATCGAGATAATGAATCTACTATCATCAACCTCTGGGGTAGCACCCATCGACGTCGTTATGGACGTGAATGGGCCCCAAATTCTTTTCAGTAGTGCAGCAGCACTAGAAAGCCTATTCACCACGACAACGACCACTGCACTCGAAGCACAGGGCCTAACACTCCTGCCTCCCTACCAGTTCCTGGCAGTAAGGACTATATTCATTCACAGAGTGAGTGACATCATCGCTGAACGACCAGCTTCTGAGATTGTGAAGAGCATAAACACCCAAAACAGATCCCTCACGGCCATATCGGCCCACCTCATTCAGCAGGATGTAAACAGAAAGCCAACCCTCAAGGTCACCCTCAAGACTCCGGCAGAGGCTACTCTCGCGGCCGACAACGGCCTCAGATGCTGTGGAGTGGCCTGCACACCCCACCAGATCTCCAGGCAGCGATATTTCCACCTGCGTCAGTGCTTTCGGTGTTATCAATACACCCACTATTCACAAAAGTGCCCAAATCCGAAGCAGAAATGCAGCATCTGTGCTGGGGAACATCATCACAAGACCTGCACAGCTGCCACCAAACGTTGTCTACTCTGCGACGGTGACCACACAGCCGTCTCTCAAGACTGCCCCAAGCGACAAGAGGAAATCAAGCAAATGACAGAAGCCAGACCAAGAAACTCTACTCCAAAAACGAAGGAATTTAATATTCAAGAACATGCCTTCCCAACTCTCCCGACTAGTGGCGCCGCGAGCGGCGTGCAACCCAACTACTGGACCAGCAACTCCCGCGCCAGCCAATCACAGCATCAGACGACGCCTCTGCACCAATCCTCACTCACACCGCCTCCAGCCACCTCTGACAGCACTGTAGCAGCTTTGATACACTTCGCTACTGAACTCTCAGGAGGTGATCTCAGACAACGGTACAGAATACTAAATGAACTATACAAGGCAAACAATCTTCCCACGTTCGTAATTCCAGAGGCCATGTTTACTGCTGGCTCCTCTCCACCAGAGCCCGACCCCGTTCCAGAGACGCCAGAGTCCGACCCCGTTCCAGAGACGCCTGTCAACCTGGACCATACAACTCCAGATACACCAGCAACTCCAGATACACCAGCAACTACATCTGATACCGTGGCTTCTGATACCACGTCTTCTGATGACGACTCGAACGCCTATGTTGAAATTGAAACACAAACATCACCCCCAGCACCAGAGACCACTGCAGCACACTCACCATACTCATTACCAGTGCAATCTCCAAGAATCAACGACGAACGTGAAAAGCAGATTTATGGATCTCCTGAATACAGGCGCCTCACCAGTAAATTCTACAATGTGAAGTTTGCAGAAGCTGTGCTGATCAACCCAAACGAAGAATTTTGGAATGTACCGAATGAAGAAATCTTCTCGCATTGCGATGAAGCAACATTGTTTAAGGATCTCTTCCCACCTGACTACCCCCAGTACAAGGAACATCAAATGATTACTAGAAGTAAGAAAAAATAGAAGATCTAAGAAGAAACCAACTGAGAGCAGCCGCTCTCTTCCCCCTCTTTAGGGGGATGGGGACCTAATTTTGCTTGTTTTGAGATGGTGGTACCCGACGTAGACACACTCCACACACCAAGAAGAAAGAAAACCTCCACTGCCGCCTTCCAGACCCGTCTCCCAGCCTAGCCAGATATGGATTGATACAGCATCTACACTCTGACAAGCAGCTGGGTCTAGCCCTGGCACTTTTTCTTCAACTTCAGCATTTCCTCTCACCGACTTCTCTTCAGCTGTCCCCACTTCAAGGCTCGCCCCAATGGGCATCTTCTCCTGTATCATTCGGCTTCGGCTTCGGCTTGTAGCTATCAAGTCTCATTCCAGTTGATCACTTCACGTAAGTTTAATAGTATGGTTTGTTGTAGTAGTTATAAAATTCTTGTTGTAATTGAATGTTTTTGAATTAGCTTTTTGACAATTACGGCTTTCAGGTCCCTCTTACATACGTCTTTGTACCGTAGCTGGGGCTTGCCTGTTGGACGCTTTCCCTGCATCAACTCTCCATACAGGAGATCCTTGGGGATCCTGCCGTCGCCCATTCGCACAACGTGCCCGAGCCAGCGCATTCGTCTCTGTTTCAGCATTGTGTACATGCTGGTGATTCTTGCTCTCCCCAAGACGTTGTTGTTTGTCACCTTGTCCTGCCAGGTGATGTCCAAGATGTGTCGAAGGCAGCGCATGTGGAAGGCATTCAGCTGTCTTTCCTGACGGGCGCGGAGTGTCCAAGACTCACTGCCATAAAGGAGAGTGCTCAGGACACAGGCTCTGTAAACCTGAATCTTAGTACTCAGTCAGCCTATTGTTGGCCCACACTCTCTTTGTCAGTCTCGACATGGTAGTAGATGCTATATATATATAGCAGTAGTAGATGTATATATATATATATATATATATATATATATATATATATATATATATATATATATATATATATATATATATATATATATATATATATATATATATATATATATATATATATATATTGTGACGATAATCTCTTTCAAGAGATTTTACCTGCTCTTTCCTGCTATCGTCACGTTCCATACTCAACATTCAAGATACGCTCTACAGTAACAAACGTATATCAAGACAGCCACACGCACCTGCACCCCCCTCCCACCTCACCGCCAGCTCGTCACCTGCCGACGATTAGTCAACTACCAGTGTGGAAATTGCCTGTATTCTCATTGGCTGTTCGGGATCTCGCCACTCTAGCTCTCCGCCACTCACGCACGTCGTCAAGTCAACATTGGACTCCACGAGCTGTACCTCCTCAGAATATCTTGTGCTCTAAGGCTGTGAACACCTAATTGATATTCCTCGGGTATCAAGTAGCGGTTCTTAGCTTGCGCTAATATTCCAGCACCATTTTATATTTCACTTGTATTTCATTTTTGTCTTAGTGTTAACATAATCCATTTTTATGTAAGTTCTTTTTCACTTGTTATCATTGTACGTTGTTCAGCAAGGAATTGTCTTTATTAAATTTGTTTTCTAGAGTAATTAAATTCATTGTCATATTTTGTGTTTCGTGTATCTTCCTTACCTTACCACAGATTATCAGACAAGCATTCTTTTCTTTATTCTTTTTTTTAATTTATGTATGTGTATGTGGCCTGGCTTTGACACCTGCCATTGGAGGACTGCCGAACACATACTCTAATACTTACCATCACATATACTTGGGGGCCTGTCCTAGGAGCTTCACTCAGGTATTGGTAATTGTGGTAAGCGTATGGCTTTAATTCCCTTGCTTTCAATATTTTCACTAATCCCTTTTATTATTCATATGGTGCTGTGAATATTGTGCATTCTGGGAGTAGCATATGGGAGTGTGAGACACTTTGGATTACATGGTGACTGTAGGCCGCAGTCATACTCTTAATTGGTCGTCTCTCCTCCGTGTTATTACCGTGCTTAACACCTTTGTCCCTCAGATATTTCTCATATTTTCGACAGATTATCACCTAAGTACCGGGTACTGTGGTCTGTCTCCGGGTCAATAGCACCTAATTTCTGCAATCCTACTCTAGGAGGATTGCAGAAATTAGGTGCTAATGACCCGGAGACAGACCACAGTACCACGGGTACCTATGTGATAATCTGTCGAAAATATGAGAAATATCTGAGGGACAAAAGGAGTTAAGCCCGGGTAATAACACGGAGGGAGAGACGACCAATTAAGAGTATGACTGCGGCCTACAGTCACCATGTAATCCAAAGTTGTCTCACACTCACCATATGCTACTCCACAGAATGCACATATACACAGTCACCATATGAATAATAAAAGGGATTAGTGAAAATATTGAAAGCAAGGGAATTAAAGCCAAGTACGCTTACCCAATTACCAATACCTGAGTGAAGCTTCTAGGACAGGCCCCCAAGTATATGTGATGGTAAAGTAGTAGAGTATGGTGTTCGGCAGTCCTCCAATGGCAGGTGTCAAAGCCAGGCCACATACACATACATAAATTAAAAAAAAAGAATAAAGAAAAGAATGCTTGTCTGATAATCTGTGGTAAGGTAAGGGAAGATACACGAAACACAAAATATGAACAATGAAATTTAATTACTCTAGAAAACAAATTTAAATAAAGACAATTCCTTTGCTGAACAACGTACAATGATAACAAGTGAAAAGAACTTACATAAAAATGGATTATGTTAACACTAAGACAAAAAATGAAATATCAAGTGAAATATAAAATGGTGCTGGAATATTAGCGCAAGCTAAGAACCGCTACTTGATACCCGAGGAATATCAATTGGATGTTCACAGCCTTAGAGCACAAGATATTCTGAGGAGGTACAGCTCGTGGAGTCCAATGTTGACTTGACGACGTGCGTGAGTGGCGGAGAGCTAGAGTGGCGAGATCCCGAACAGCCAATGAGATACAGGCAATTTCCACACTGGTAGTTGACTAATCGTCGGCAGGTGACGAGCTGGCGGTGAGGTGGGAGGGGGTGCAGGTGCGTGTGGCTGTCTTGATATACGTTTTGTTACTATAGAGCGTATCTTGAATGTTGAGTATGGACGTGACGATAGCAGGAAAGAGCAGGTAAAATCTCTTGAAAGAGATTATCGTCACAAATATATATATATATATATATATATATATATATATATATATATATATATATATATATATATATATATATATATATATATATATATATTATATATATATATATATATATATATAATATTTACATCTACTACTGTCTATATATATATAGCATCTACTACCATGTCGAGACTGACAAAGAGAGTGTGGGCCAACAATAGGCTGACTGAGTACTAAGATTCAGGTTTACAGCGCCTGTGTCCTGAGCACTCTCCTTTATGGCAGTGAGTCTTGGACACTCCGCGCCCGTCAGGTAAGACAGCTGAATGCCTTCCACATGCGCTGCCTTCGACAACATCTTGGACATCACCTGGCAGGACAAGGTGACAAAAAAACGCTTGGGGAGAGCAAGAATCACCAGCATGTACACAATGCTGAAGTAGCAGACGAATGCTCTGGCTCGGGCACGTTGTGCTAATGGGCGACGGCAGGACCCCCAAGGATCTCTGTATGGAGGTTGATGCAGGGAAAGCGTCCAACAGGCAAGCCCCAGCTACGGTACAAAGACGTATGTAAGAGGGACCTGAAAGCCGTAATTGTCAAAAAGCTAATTCAAATAACATTCAATTACAACAAGAATTTTATAACTACTACAACAAACCATAATATTAAACTTACGTGAAGTGATCAACTGGAATGAGACTTGATAGCTACAAGCCGAAGCCGAAGCCGAATGATACAGGAGAAGATGCCCATTGGGGCGAGCCTTGAAGTGGGGCCAGCTGAAGAGAAGTCGGTGAGAGGAAAGGTTGAAGTTGAAGAAAAAGTGCCGGGCTAGACCCAGCTGCTTGTCAGAGTGTAGATGCTGTATCAATCCATATCTGGCTAGGCTGGGAGAGCGGGTCTGGAAGGCGGCAGTGGAGGTTTTCTTTCTTCCTGGTGTGTGGAGTGTGTCTACGTCGGGTACCACCATCTCAAAACAAGCAAAAATTAGGTCCCCATCCCCCTAAGGAGGGGGAAGAGAGCGGCTGCTCTCAGGTGGTTTCTTCTTAGAATCTTCTATTTTTCTTACTTCTAGTAATCATTTGATGTTCCTTGTACTGGGGGTAGTCAGGTGGGAAGAGATACTTAAACAATGTTGCTTCATCGCAATGCGAGAAAGATTTCTTCATTCGGTACATTCCAAAATTCTTCGTTTGGGTTGATCAGCACAGCTTCTGCAAACTTCATATTGTAGAATTTACTGGTGAGGCGCCGGTATTCAGGAGATCCATAAATCTGCTTTTCACGTTCGTCGTTGATTCTTGGAGATTGCACTGGTAATAAGTATGGTGAGTGTGCTGCAGTGGTCTCTGGTGCTGGGGGTGATGTTTCTTTTTCAATTTCAACATAGGCGTTAGAGTCGTCATCAGAAGACGTGGTATCAGAAGCCACGGTATCAGATGTATTTGCTGGTGTATTGGAGTTGCTGGTGTATCTGGAGTTGTATGGTCCAGGTTGACAGGCGTCTCTGCGACGGGGTCGGACTCTGGCGTCTCTGGAACGGGGTCGGCTCTGGTGGAGAGGAGCCAGCAGTAAACATGGCCTCTGGAATACGAACGTGGGAAGATTGTTTTGCTTGTATAGTTAATTTAGTATTCTGTACCGTTGTCTGAGATCACCTCCTGAGAGTTCAGTAGCGAATTGTATCAAAGCTGCTACAGTGCTGTCTGGAGTGGCTGGAGGCGGTGTGAGTGAGGATTGGTGCAGAGGCGTAGTTTGAGGCTGTGATTGGCTGGAGCGGGAGTTGCTGGTCCAGTAGATGGGTTGCACGCCGCTCGCGGCGCCACTAGTCAGGAGAGTTGGGAAGGCATGTTCTTGAATATTAAATTCCTTCGTTTTTGAAGTAGAGTTTCTTGGTCTGGCTTCTGTCATTCGCTTGATTTCCTCTTGTCGCTCGGGGCAGTCTTGAGAGACGGCTTTGTGGTCACCGTCGCAGAGTAGACAACGTTTGGTGGCAGCTGTGCAGGTCTTGTGATGAGGTTCCCCAGCACAGATGCTGCATTTCTGCTTCGGATTGGGCACTTTTGTGAATAGTCGGGTGTATTGATAACACGAAAGCACTGACGCAGGTGGGAATATCGCTGCCTGGAGATCTTGTGGGGTGTGCAGGCCACTCCACAGCATCGGAGGCCGTTGTCGGCCGCGAGAGTGGCCTCTGCCGGAGTCTTGAGGGTGACCTTGAGGGTTGGCTTTCAGTTTACATCCTGCTGAATGACGTGGGCCGATATGGCCGTGAGAGATCTGTTTGGGTGTTTATGTTCTTCACAATCTCAGAAGCTGGTCGTTCAGCGATGATGTCACTCACTCTGAATGAATATAGTCCTTACTGCCAGGAACTGGTAGGGAGGCAGGAGTGTTAGGCCCTGTGCTTCGAGTGCAGTGGTCGTTGTCGTGGGTGAATAGGCTTTCTAGTGCTGCTGCACTACTGAAAAGAATTTGGGGCCCATTCACGTCCTTAACGACGTCGATGGGTGCTACCCCAGAGGTTGATGATAGTAGAATCATTATCTCGATCTTGCTGTATGTGGTGTCGGTCCCTCGGAACCGCACCTTCACTATGAACAGCATGTTCAGGAGGCTGTAATCGTTGCTGCCCTATATTTATCCACCCGGCAATGCTGGGTGCAGGAGAGCCTGAACTAGAGGGTCTGCACTTTCTTTAAGAGGTCTCCCGTCTCTTACCAGTATAATGCACCGGATCAGGGTGGGGTTCGACCTCCTAAAGCAAAGTACTCTGTGTCGGGATAGCTACAACATATATACAAACACTATAACAAATATTCATATCATGACTACAAATCTACAAAAATGTATATAAAATACAAACAGAGTAAGCGACAAATATAAAATACTACTCAGAATCGTATAAAAACTCAAATATTAAATAAAACTAAATAACAAAAAATGTATATGTATCCTAAATAAAAGATTATAATAGTGTACAATGTCAAGCCCGAAATAAGTAAGAAAAGGCCAAAAACATGGTAGACTAAAGCAAATTATAATAAAATTAAACTACCAGAATGAAATATAAAGCAAATTACAGGGCCTACTGTGCACTACACAGTGTACAATTGAACAGACGAACGGTTGCTATTTAATAAAGGCCGCAGCTCCTTGATATATAAGGATTCCATTAATCTCAAATCTGACTGGCCATTTATACAAGTGTCCCAAATTTTAAAATCAGATTCCAGCAGAGAATGATGAAACTAATAACAATGGTTTTAATCTCCGAAATGTTGGTTTAGACAATGGTAATCAAGTCCTAAAAGAAACTCCCCCGGTGCTCAAGTATCCTAATCTTAAAGTTACGAATGGAACTCCCGATATATCCAGCATTACAGCTGGAACAATTATACATATATACGACACTAGAGCACAGGGGGGAAGGCACTTTATCTTTAAATTTAACATAAGAGCCTATGGTATTAGTGTTGACAAAGATAAATCTAAAGTCTACTTGAGGAGTACAACAATGCTGCAACATTTTCCTCAGACGACTCCTTGCAGAAAAACTAATCGTGCCATAGAATGGTAATTTAATCTATTTGATACCCTTTCTACTGTGCAATCCTAC
>WNGS01152100.1:0-12569 GCA_020271785.1 Procambarus virginalis
CTTGTATCAACCAATGCTTACATCTTGTATCAACCAATGATTACATCTTGTATCAACAATGATTACATCTTGTATCAACCAATGTACATCTTGTGTACCTTTGTATCAACCAATGTACATCTTGTGTACATTTGTATCAACCAATGTACATCTTGTAACCTTTAAATACATAATAAAGCAAAAAATATCAAAAGGAAGGGGGTGGTTGGAGAAAAGCACACAGAAACTGAATTGGAGGGGACCTAAACATTCCCTATAATGCGTTATGTGTTGTTTCCTCCGAGGATAAGTGTCCCCTTCTTCCAGCCAGAGGTGGTACTCCCTTCCCCTTTGATTATATAATATATATATTATATATATAACATATACATACACATACATATACACACACTTCCCACCTTCAACGCCGCCCTCACACTGGTGCCTAGAGGTGTTTCACCCTGACCCAGCTGGCTCACGCACGACCCCTGCGCCGTCAACAACAACACACAAGAGTTAGCGGGGCAAAATATGACGATTAACTTGTCTCATATTGTGCCCTCGTTTGTAAGAAACGTTTTTACATCTAGACTTGGTGTTACTGACCGATCGAATGACGTAACAAATACTTGTTCCGTATCAACGAGGTCGTTGGCACCGGATATACAGACATGATACAAAACCACGTATGTATAATGACTTACTGTTAATATATAGCCATTGAAATAGAACGTTCTCTGTAACTAGCTGACATTGTAATTATAAGGTGTGAAGGATAGACGAAATTGTTTATGCAATAATCTAAGTTGAGGTCTGATAAAGACCTTTTGTGCCCTCTGTAATGCTTTTTGCGCTACCGCTCACAGGATGAGTATGGGGTGCACAATAAACTAGCCGCCTCCGGTGGCAACATTAAAAAAAAAAAACGATACAAAACTGTCAAGGTATCTAGATGTCGACTCTGCTTCCCAACATGAAAACTCGTGCGGGATTTCTTTTTTTGTTATCAACCTCAGGCGTGGCCATTTATTTATACAATGATAACCAACATATACATATATGTTCTGGTCTCCTTGGACATGATCATAGAGATCTGTTCTGCTACATATACTATACGGATTACTGTGCACTCAACCAGAGATAATTTTGGGGTGCTTTTACAATATCACAAATTGCGATGCTAGACTGCACATCAAATTATATATGCCCTGCAGGGATAAGTCAAGAGAGCTGCGACAGCGCAAAACATTACTGATCACTCAACTACAGGCGATAATGGTGCTGTGGCTAGCACCGTAACCAATATGACCACAGGGATCATCCCTCCCTCTGGTTTACTTGTGGCTCGTTTCAAGTGTCTTGCTTCATGCAGGTCGGCGTTCAATCCCCGACCGTCCAAGTGGTTGGGCACCATTCCTCCCTCCCCTCCGGTCCCATCCCAAATCCTTCTCCTGACCCCTTCCCAGTGCTTATATAGTCGTAATGACTTGGTGTTCTCCTGATAGTTCCTTTCCTTCGTTTTTAAGTGTTTTAAACTTTCGCAGTCCGTCATGGCGATGAACTGGTCAGTGAGGTTATTTGCGACAGCAGTCGCACACAGCCAACACATCCCAGCTCATCCAACATCACCGGCAACAACTTGCCAAGTTCCATCCTAATAGCTTCAATTTGCTTACAGCAATATTGCTTGTATTTTCTGTTCAAGAGTCGTGGAGCTCTCTATGTTTACATAGTGTTCTCTAATTATGCTGATGGCGTCTGGATTTTACACTGGAATCATTACATTGGAATGGAGGAAGCGGGGGGGGGGGAAAGGAGTAGGAGGGTGAAGGAGGAGAGAGGAGGGAAGAGGAGAAACGAAGATGGAGAGAGGAGACAGGGAGATGAAGAGAAATAAGGGGGAGGGAGGTGAGAAGAAGGAAGGAGAGGAAGAATGAGGCGAAGGAGGAATATGGAGGAAACAACAGATATATTAAAAATATGAAATATTCTAGGACAAGATTTTAAAATGAGCGAAGCAGGACAACATCTCTTAGGTTGATATCTTCAGATAACAATGTTCATTCTGACCTCTACCCAGTTCTAGACATGCACATGGGGAAAAGGATAAAATAATCATATGATTGATTTTGTTAATGTGTTATGCACCACAATACCAATCCCGTGGTCGGTAGTGGAAAAGGTTACAGAGGTGCACAATGGGCTCTAGCAATAAGTATAGAAGCCTTCAGAAAATACCCAATGAAATAAATCTACAATCCCACCTACCCTTCATAATGTTCAATTAAAATATAACTATAAGTAACATACTGTATCGTAAACCGAAAAATGTAAATATAAATCTTGCTCTGAAGTCGGTGCCAAAAGCACGGTAAATTATCCCAGAGAAAAAGGCGGGAAACTGGTGCGGGTGGCGGGCGTACGATGCTTTGTGAGAGGCGCGGGAAGGCGGACCAACACCAGCCCCAGCAGCCTGCTTTAGCAGGAATACGTAAGCACGGACAAACATGCGACACAGACAGCCGCTACACAGCTTTCCCTCACCTCCCCCCCCCAACACACACACACACACACACACACACACCACGTGATGAACTACCTATCATACGGGAAGCACAGGCTAATTAATATGATTCCAGAGAACATAACTAAGGAGAGTAACGAGTGTATCTCTCTCGAGGGAGCATTGCCAAGACCAATACCGTTGTTTCCGTCATATAACAAAGACGTAACTATCAATGCTTGATGATTCAAATCTGTCGAGGCGATTCACAACAGAAGACTATTGCAGAATGCCCCAAGTGGACTTTTGAAAACCTAGAGGAGTCTGAGAAATGACTGCTCGACATTTTCCATTCAAATGCAAGGTGTTGAGATTTGGAACGTGGATGAGGAAGCCACAGGGAGAGTATACGATGAAGGGAAGGTAAATGCTTCAATCAGGCAAGGTTAAACTATATGGTAGAAGTAACCACCAAGCCTATCGCTGGAGGTCATTAACACTAAGATACCAGTATTGTTTGTAAAGTTGAGGGAGGGGGATCGTGTAGCCTTCTGGCTTCTTGACAAGGAAACTTCAAGGACATTACATTACTTTTGTTAGACCATCACTAGAACATATTTCCTACTCCAATGTGGCATTCCCATCTCAAAACGCACAAAGAAAAACCAGTGTCAAGAAGTTTGATACAAAATTGGACGTTCAACTTAAGAGGTTCGAGCTACGAGTGAATATAAACTCAAAGGGGACCAGATAACACTAACTCCTTACATAACTTAAATTAATAAGTAGGTATGATAACAAACAAGGAGGTTCACGAGCAATGCCAAAGGCGGCCGGGTCAGGGAGCTGAAGCTCGCCTTACAAGTACAAATAGTGCATAAAACAGCCATTTCATTACTATAACATCGAACTAACAATAATTCGTCAGACCAGACAAGGCTGCCGTTTGACCTTACAAGTACATTTAGGTTATTACATATAGGCGAGTAGAGGAGCGCGGCCAGGTTGAGTAAAGACCAGCTAGCGACAGCTGCACATCAGACCGGCCATCCAGACCTCAATCCCATTCCTTAATCCAGCTTCTACTAACGCGCTCATGATACACCAACTCAAAACACCATTAATCCACGTGATTGGGCAGATTCGCGATGCTATCTTAGCGCCAACACTAACCAGAATTTGCGAGAAAACGAAAGATGATACGGGTTGTGTTAGACGCGGGTGAGAGGGAGGACCTTGGGAGAGGAGAGGGTGATTCGAAGCCAAGCGTGCGAGGATACGAACGTATAGCCGCCAGCTGCCGGGGGAGAATCGACGAACGGAGCTGTATTGTGTGATCAGAAGCCTCTCATCCCTACGGCTTTGTCCCTCTCTCACTTGCGTGTGCACCCCCCCCCCCTCCTACCTCTTTCCCTCGCACGCAAATGTAACACGCGCACACACGCCACTACACGCACCGTGGGGTATACAAGCATACATGCGTGAAGCAAGAGCGAGAAAAGACTCGATACAAAAGGAAAAATGTCGAAGGTCAGTGATGAATGCAAGACACGCATGCACATACGACTAAGTACACACGCACATACACACACACACACCTTACCTTGGCGGGATGTCTATACTCTCAACCACAACCAACTCCCGTGCCTGCCTGCTTGTGATGTACCTGCCTGCAGGTTTGAATGCCGCCCTGCATGCTGGGCTAAAAATGCCTCGGTTTCTGTTTACAAACTACTCCCTGCTGGCAACAGCATAACAAGGTGTACCACCAGCAGGAACACATTAAAGAGGCAACAACAGAGCTATCAGAATCAAACAAACAGGGGCGATAACAGGACCAGATTACAACACACCACCCACCTTTCCCCCTATAACTGCTCAACTCTCCCAGTAAGAAGACAGGAGGCCATGGTGGGGCGGGTGGCCTCCTTCACAACCTACCCTTTAGTAGCCTCATGAAAGCGAAAAAATATACCTTGTATTTACGTCGCCAATCATTACGCCCACATGCGTCATAGCGAAAAGATTCGCCAGTTGTTTGTTGTTTTAGAGTTAGCTACACGGAACGACATGTCCATGTAGCACGGGCTATAGTGAGCCCGTAAAGGGTTCGCCAGGAGAGGGGGTTGTTAAATCCACTTGACGTGCTTCAACATCACACCCGTCAATATCGAACACTTCAACCTGATGGAGTTCATAGATTCCTAATAAGCACGTAAGAAAGTGTATAAAGTTGCAGAAATCTATACGAACTAACGTTAAACTTTTCATGGTATAAAGAGCACGTAATCAATCACGTGCTCAAGTCAATTGCAGCCCTTTTTCAGTGGGATTTTTTTTGCCAGTTAAGAGGTTCGATATTCTCGTTATCGTTTAACATGTGATATCGTAAACAATGAGGCAGAGAACACCAGTTCCTCGTGGCTATAAACATTACCCACCATCCCAAGGCCAACATATCTGCCACACACCACTACAATACCAACATATCTGCCACATACCACTACAATACCAACATATCTGCCACACACCACTACAATACCAACATATCTGCCTCACACCACTACAATACCAACATATCTGCCTCACACCACTACAATACCAACATATCTGCCACATAACACTACAATACCAACATATCTGCCACATACCACTACAATACCAACATATCTGCCACATAACACTACAATACCAACATATCTGCCTCACACCACTACAATACCAACATATCTGCCACATAACACTACAATACCAACATATCTGCCACACACCACTACAATAAGCCATTATAAACCACTCCTAAAGTCTCCAACTCAATAACACCACAAATGTATAATTTAGAGATTTCAAAACTCTTAGTAAACTATCATTAGGTAATTCCCTCTACAAATATGCAAAACGACAGACTCAAACCAATAGCCATGTTTGAGTACGTACAATAAACCACTTAGGCTTCACCACTTTGCGTTCATGAATCGATAAACCTGGTGATCTAAGTGAAGCAAAGAGGCGAGGTCGTGCGATAAAGTTTCACTAATAATGGAGCGAAGGGCATATTACGTGGTCGCGAGAGGCATACAGCATCACTTATCTTCATCATCAGGGATTACAGTGTGTGTTTACCACAAGTCCAGATCGTAGGTGTGCGCGCGCCCAGACAAACCCTCCGTGTTGCTAGCATGTACTTATTCCAAGTTCTGCTTGCAACATGCACTTACCAGGAATTCCGCCTGCAGTGAACACTTACTCGAGTCCTACTTAAACATGTGCCAACATCACGACTTTCGGTGCGGGAATGCCACACTAATGACGAAAATATTCCAGAGACAATGAAAACCAGCTTCGTGGTGCTTGCTGTTTCGTTGTGAGTAGTGTGAGAGCGAGCTCCTGCATAACGCAGGGATGGAGTTGCATGAGCAAGGGAATGAGTGCATTTGGGGGTAGAGTATATTTATATTTGATTGACCAGACCACACACTAGAAGGTGAGGAGACGACGACGTTTCGCTCCGTCCTGGACCATTCTCAAGTCGATTGTTTCTCAAGACAATCGACTTGAGAATGGTCCAGGACGGACCGAAACGTCGTCGTCTCTTCACCTTCTAGTGTGTGGTCTGGTCAACATACTTCAGCCACGGTATTGTGACTCATCGCCTGCAAGAGTATATTTGATATGCGCTAATATCGTGTACATTATGGGGTATATACGCACTCAAGCTGCCATGTAGATGACAACATAATATCCATCTTAAAACATCAGTGGTTACCTTATACTGACGTTATCAAGAGGTTATTTCAAGGATTTTAGCGTACCTATTTTATGCTTTACATCGGGGATGTTGTACTAACAATGCGCCCGGTACCTATGTCAGCCGGCAATACACCCACATGCGTCCTGGCAAACAGGCCTCGTGGTTGGTGGTCTGGTCAACCAGACTGTTAGACGTGGTGCTTGAACCACTAAAAATTACAATCCAGATAAGAAACCGTTGAATTATTACCGAACTTATTTATTAAAAAGAGAGAACCACGTTTTTTTTATTTTTGAAGCGTAGAACACGGTAGAATCTAGGATGTTGGAACATCATTACGTAGATGATTTCTGCACGCTAACACACGTTAGGTGTAAGTGTCGCGAACATGCAGCACCAACATTGAATCCCCATCTGGTGAAGCCCTCGAAAAAAAATCAAAGCCCAGTGAATTGCTACTCGACTAGTGCGAGAGATAAAAGCCTAGCAACGAGGACAATTAGAAAAGACGGGCAAGAGGAGATATGATCACAACATACAAGATACTGACGGAAATACTGTAGAGCAAGTGGAGAGCGTTTATCTTCCAGACCGCGAGGGAAAACAGAATAAGAGGACACACATGGAAGTTGGAAGCACAACTAAGCCAGAGGGATACTTAAATCAATAATAATGCATATGTGATGGAATTTAGGACGGGAGGGAGGACAACAACCGCAAGGGTATACGATAATGGATAAATATTAAAACGTGAACATCATCGGTGCAGAGGGAAGCCTGGATGGCGTTAGTCCGTATATTAGACCAGCACTGGAACACCTTGTCTCACTGTGGAATACCCACGTGAAGAAAAATTAGATAAAGTACAAAGGCTTACTGCGAGATTTTCCCGGGATGCAAAAGGATTGAGCTATGCAGAAAGGCCGATAGAAGTAGCCTTTAAGTCTTCTTTCTATTCGTGATAACAAAAAACTAAGGTCAAGGATTCATCAAGCATTTACGTGTCTAATTACGAAACCTGTACATCTGAATCATGGAAGGGTAGTCTGTATTTATTAAGCAGTTTCTTAATACACATTCCACCACAATGGAATAAAGTAATGAGTGGAGCACCACAAGGGCCGTTTGTCTTCTAGGACCCATCCTGTTCCTATAATTACACCTCAGCGGCTTAACAGAGGAAATAGGCTGCTCCTCCACACCAACAGCTGCCTATCGCCACCCTCTCACGCCCACACACAGTACGACAACCGCCCCCCTCTCCTGGACCACCGTCCCATACACAACCGACAACCCCCTGCCCCCCAAGCTCACGCCCACACAGCTTGCCGCGCCCCCATCGACCTGTGTGACGCCTGACTGCAAGCACAACGGCCACTCCCAGTGCCATGACACCCATCAGTGTTATATGATGCGTGAAGCCACCAATGAGCCGGCATTCAAGACTGCCAGTGCCACCAGACTAGGCTAGGTAACTTAAGCTACGCTAGGTTGCGTTTGTTAATAGAATAGCGATGACGTGAGGTACATACTTTTCTCCCGCCACCAGACTGACGACACGCGGACCACAACATGACACGCGGACCACAACATTACACACCCGCGCTGTCAGGTTCATTCATCACTACGCTTCCCGGTTACTCATCAAATCCATTCATAACTACACTTGTCCGGTAGTCATTAGATCCACCAACACTACACAACACTGGAGTCACCCAACACCACCACAAACTATGATGTTAAGGCAGAGATTCGCTGAAAAGTTCTACAACCAAGTTAGACCAACAAAGACAGTTACCAAGCAGCAAATGTTTAACTTACCAGCTGGCTGTTAACAAGTTATTGTTAAGTAACAATACGGTTGGGAAGTTCTTAAAGTGTTAATATTAGGTTAACTAGTTTACAACGTGCTACCTAGGTTCATCTCATCCTCACGCCCCGCTAATCTGTCGACATGCGCGCCTGCATGCACGCACATACGCTCAAATGTAATATTAAAACAAAAACATTAAATACCACATAACCAGATTGCCGAATAAAAAACAAACGACTATCCAACTTATCCTCGTCACGGCCCTTGTGGATTTGTTCATTTTAAGTAATTCTGTTTAACTTGGACAAGAAATCTGAAGTGAAGTGAATTATCAGCGAAAGCACCAAGCCATTACGACTATGTAGCACTGGGAAGGAATCAGGATAATGATTTGGGATGGGACGGGGGGAAAGGAATGGTGCCCAACTACTTGGACTGTCACAAGAAATCGGAGCCGCACCAGAGTCAGCGCGAGCAAGCTGTGGTTGTGAGCGCTGAGAGGCACCAGCACACGGGCCACTGTCAACACTACAGTAGGAAGGGATCCATCCATGGCGCTGTTTGCTGTGGAAAAGCAACAATGTCTGTGATTCCCCTACTGGTCATTATACCTGCTAGTAGTAGTTAGGCAAGACATTTTTGTGAACTGATAGATAGATGGATTGCCGTATGAATAGCTCGATGAATTGTTGAGGGTATTGATACACAATTCCGAAAGGGTACTTGGTTTATTCCCTTCAATTGTCTCTTTGTGGGGTTTATGGGGGTTGCCAACCCTCTCCATCGCCAACAGTAGGGTGAGGTTATGGACAGCCCACATCCCGATGGGGGCAATGACCTATTATCAAAGAGCCACCCACACCTCCCCAGTGAAGCAAGGTGGTGTCCCGCCCTCTTTACATTCTTTCTCGAGTGGTGGAGCTGCACTTCCCCCTTCTCTTTGGGCTTCTTGCATTACAGAGGCTTCTTCCGGACCCCGAGGAAGCCTCAGCAGTGTCTGACACATGCAACACAGGCTAATGTGTGCGTGTAGGCGTGGTTGTGCACGTGCGTGTAGGCGTGGTTGAGTACGTGCGTGTAGGCGTGGTTGTGCACGTGTGTGTGTATCAGGCAGCATATATGTATGCCAGGGTTGTAAGTTAAACCTGAGGGTAGACCCGAGAGAGAGGGATACCAACAGGTATTCATTCATTCGAGGTCACAATCCTATCACTAAATGACACTAAATAGGACCGTTGCTCCCACCAAAACAAATATTTTATCAACGTATAGAAATGCGACATAGACCCAGTCGATGACCCGTTTACCAAAAGTTAATACTGAGGCTAAGTATTAGGCACGGGGCCTGAAGACTAAAAAAAACTGGAGCAAGAATTTTCACAACCACTTACGAAACACGTCCATCTTTCAACAATCATTGTGGCTTTATTTACATTTAATAAACAGTTCATGAGTTCCGAAGCACTACGAGGTTTTAGATGATAACTCTGCGTCCTTAAGGTCTGGAGCTCTAAAACAGTTTAATAAATGTAAAACAAAGACGCTATGATTAAGGAAAGATGTATAGGTTTCGACCTGGCCCTGCCCTGGATCGAACCACATCAATAGGGGACACACGCACACAGTATCTAAGAGGTCCATGCAACCTGTCCCTCTTAAAAACAATCCCACCAACTACATACTAAATCTGTAACACCCTCGCCAGCTCAGTACCTTAAAAAAAAAATCAATGAAATCTACATGGTCGTCAAGTGTAATACACCGGCCCGTGTTAGCTTAATCGCCCGGGGGGAAGAGGGGGAGGGAGGAGAAGTACCATCACGCTGGGCCGCTCTTCGGCCTTTCTCAGTTCAACACATTCAGTTGCTGACAGTTCCCTCCAGTACAAATTAGGTCAGAGTGGAAGCCAAGTAACTCATTCTCCCCTCCACTTTCTCCATACTAAAGTAGACATCCCTGAAATGGTGGCAATAGCTAGTTTTTGCGGGTGTTGGTTACGCTACACTTCTCACTATAATTGGTGGCCGCTATACAGTAGTGCGTCCGCTATCTCGGCGCAAGTGCACGCCCAAGCACAAGATTTGAATGAAGACTCCTGAAAGTGCGCAGTTTACTCTCACCAAACACCCGGATTCGACAGAGGACGTGATAACATTTTAATTATAAAGCTACAGGGTACAACAAGGCTAAAATGCCGGGCATAAAGAACTAGACCTCACTCCTCTGTAGACACTGATAAGCAAGAACAGGTAGGTAAGTACCCTCCATTTACTCCCCTCCCATCTTCTCACTCTCCCACCAACCATTACCTCCCCACTCAGGACGCCTTTTTGCTCGCGCTTCCCCTCATCATGTGCCCATCTCTCTTGGTTCCTCCACCCACATAACCTCTCCTCTCCCTGCTGCCTCTCCTTCACCCACTCTCCACAACACCTCTCTCCACTCTCTTCTAAGCAAACAGCTACGGTATTATCCCCCACAGTCTCTCGGCACTCTACTGGTCCTGTTTCATCATTCTCCTCTAACCGTCCTTCCTCGTCTCATCTTCATTCATGTATTCGTTCACTCTCGCTCTTCATTTGGACTGGTTGGTACTACGACGCTTGTTGCTGGGTCTGCCGCTGTTTTCCCCTGATGATCCACGGGGCTGGGCGCTGTTCCTTCATCACATACACCACGAGGGAAGATGCTCACAACACCGAAGAGACAGTTCCATCCAACCTGACAGTCACATTCACCTCTTGTACAGTCTATAAAATCTTCGCCAACACGCAGAGAGTTGGCATCTATGGCACGGACCCGACTTTCGACATACACCAATATTTTTGTTTTTGTTCAAACGAAACTGTATATCACAATACAATCACAGTGCCTAAATGCAACAGATTCCCAAGCATCCGTGGAAAGTGCAAAACTCACGATGGGTAAGGGGTCCAATACCACACACAGGATGAGTATGGGGTCCAATACCACACACAGGATGGGTATGGAGTCCAATATCACACACAGGATGGGTATGGAGTCCAATACCACACACAGGATGGGTAAGGGGGGTCCAGCACCACACACACAGGATGGGTAAGGGGGGTCCAGCACCACACACACAGGATGGGTAAGGGGGTCCAAGACCACACACAGGATGGGTCACTGCATTAGGCCGATCCATTACTCATGGTAACATCTTGCTTTGTGTATATTAAGAATATCAAGATATTCCTCCTCACATTAATTCTTGATATACATTAAATTTTCCTGTACTATATTACTCGAGCTTCGAGTGTGATACACTCACTTAATCTTATAAGAATCATTACTTTACCAGACTTATATAAATACTGTACAAGGTAAAGGCATTACTATTTTACGCCAGTATTATGATACAATATATTTTAGCTAGGGATGTTTACTCTCACATTATAACTCGTAAGTAAATAAAAGTATCTTAAGACACTACATGGACTATTTACAGTCCAGACATTATGTAGGAACCAATATGTACTTTTTCACATGTTCGGGTAAGTGACACCACTGACGAGTCTGTTGTAGAAACCAGTTAAAGGAGAACGACATTTTGAGAGTTCGGCTCCGTGTTCCAATATTTTAGGTACTGGGTCAATAAGAGATTTGATATCTGTTTCGGTGTCCTCTTAATTCCACTCCATGGCTACAGCATAATGATTTACCGCTTTCGTCTGATATATTTTAATTCAATTTTTCTTTTGTCAGGTGGGCACAGGAGTTGACATAGTGTTCTGTGAGGTCCAGGGGAGCCAGACGACATCCGACTCTGTGAGCGCGCTGAGAGCACAATTCATACCCACAGCACCTGGTAAACCTCGCCCTACTATTCCCTGAAATACAATCCGCCAATCAGTTAATAACCAGTTACCTAATTACTACTGGACGAAAGCTAAGGACTGGCACCGACTCACAATCTTCCCTGGCCAGGTCTCGAACCAGGATACAATTATCCTTAATCGCGGGGCGAGAGAGAGACGCTCACGCCACCAAGAAGTCATAGCAATATATTAAGGTAATGGGTAACTGCGGTTAAGGGTTTACCACACCCGTCCCCTCTAGTACAAAACTACGTGGTTTTACACAGTAAACCCACTAGTGGTTTACTGCACCAACCGTTTAGTACTACGTAGTTTACTTGACCACCTCTACATGGTCCCTAGAAGCACCTATATCCTCCATGACCCCCCCCCCCCGGGTCCTCATGCCCCCTACTACCGTGTTCCTATACCCAGCCGTAGCCTCCATAACCCAGCACGTGTGGCCCGTACCTGGGTGGGCCACAGGTGGCGCCAGGGCACCCGCATCCCTACAGCCACGCACCATCTGGCAAATGACAAGAGTCGCCGCGCGGCCCCACCGACCTTGATGCCGAGCACCACGCGGCCAGAGACGGCTGGGTAATTGCATCTTTTCAGACAGCCGTAAAGCCTCAGATACAGTCCCCCCCCCCCAATCACCGCAATAAACGTTCCAATTTGGAGAATCACGATTTGAAACACGTG
>WNGS01152106.1:14340-30818 GCA_020271785.1 Procambarus virginalis
TATTTTCTCATTGTGTAGAATGAGTCAGAGTGTGTGTAGGATGATGAAATCTACTTTTATTCTGAAGGAGCCATTCTCTTGTGAAGAAATGGACTGTGGGACATCGTTGTCCAGCCTTGTAGTTGAGCATAGAGAGTTTACTCAAGTAGGTTGAGCATCCAGTTGTTTCTAAGGAGAGGTTAGTTAAAATGGAGCAGTGTCTCTGTATTGCAGTCCAAGTTATTTTGATGCAAGAGTAGTGAACAAGTATGTTCCACTCAAGTGTCGTGTTGACTTTCAGAGTCAATGTGGAAGGGTTGGAATCATAATTAGGGAGCAGATGTTTGATACGGCTAAGGTGTATTTCAAGTTGGGGGATAAGGTTATCCTAGTTTGTGTTAATAACTGTGAAGGGTTAGAGATTGTCCTTGGGTGTTTCTCAGGTAATCTGCTGTGCATCTTCAAGATGTTAAGACCCTTAAACCTCCTGGTTGATTGTTTGTCATCAGACGTAAATCACTGGGAAAGTGATGGTGAGGCGTTGTCAATGTTTTCGCATGTTCCTGTTAGTCCTTTGGAAGACTAGAAGGTTGATACTGAAAAGTGTGGGTTGTGTTCAAGTTCACCATCAGAGGGTGCGAACTTGTTCGGAGTTATGATTGAGATACGGTGCCTAGGCATATGCCTGTATAAGGTAGTCTTTGCACATATCTTGGGTTGTATTTATTAGTTTGGAGGTCAAAGAGTCGTTAAGTCGGTTGTCCGTTGTGTTGTTGAAGGTTCTATGAATGGGAAAATTTTATAAATAATTGTGAAGTTTAACGCTAATTTCTATACTGTTCGTATCCCATTGTGGCCGGAAAGTATGTGGTCCACAGCGGATCAAGAGTGATGGAGGAGCAGTGTCTTTGTCAGAGCGATACCCAGGAGACGTCCCACTTCTACTTGTACACCAGTCAGCTGCAACTAAGCAGTTCAGCTCAGAAACAAAGGAGTCATTGGAAAATGGAAGTCTGTTTGGAGAATCCCACCATATAGAAAATGGATATTATAAAATTGGAACTATGGGATACGACTGATCTCGGAGAAAGAAAATAGTTAGTAGAAATAGATGTAGAAAATAATTTCAGTGATGACTGTGTGAAAGCAGTTACCTTTATTGACAATTCGATTCATGTATGTAGATGAGATGTTGTTGAGAGGTGTGTGAAATATGATCTGAAACTAAATGAAATTAATGAGATAGTACCCTGGAGGGATAAATTTGCATACTCCAGTGAAAACAATATGTGAAAAGAGTCATAAGACTGAAAAATTTCTGAGTTTCTTGTAAGAAATATTGGAAGTGTTTCATTATGTTCAGATATCTCCTTATTGCTTTTATTTGTTTGGTGAAATTAATACAATAAATCAAGTGTCACATGATTTTTCATTAAGAAAAAATGCCATTGATATTCAATCCATGGCATTTTTTTTCTTGGAGGTGGAATTTACGTACTGCCCTATGCTGAAGCATACGTATATAAATTTAAATAAGAATTCTTTTCGTTCTAAACTGTGATATGTATATATTATATGATTTTTGTTCACATTATCGTATGTGGTTGTGGCCACTTTACAGTGGGATACAGTAAAACGGGTTGCATCTCTCACACGTCTAATACGTTCGTATCGGGAAGAATGCTGGACTGTTCAGTATGGGGAGTTCCAATGGTGTCACTATATAAACATTTATATATATATTAATTTACTGTTTATAATTGTTACATAGGTGGCATTGTAATATTCTATATTTGAAAAGCCGTAACTATAGATTTTTATTTGTATTCTTATGTACTTTTAGAAACCAGTGTTGTACAATTCGTTTTATAATATTAAAAAGTCTTTCTTTTCCATCCCTCATCCTGGGTATGTAGGCAGGGGGGGGGGGGGGGGGCTGGGTAGAGAGACTTATGGTAGAGAGGGAGCGAGACTTAAGTAGATCGTCAAGATAGGCGGGAGTAACATGGGGATTGTAAGTCTAATGAGTTTCTTTTCTTTTCATTGGCAGATATTTGTTTATGGTGAGAGACCAGTCTATATGTTTATTGTAGCAAGAGAAATATAGTGACTCATCTGTAAAATAATTTAGATTTACTTGAATATATATATATAAATTTTATTGTATTTCTTCAGTCCTAACGGAACATTTTATTTAATTTCTCAGGACTATTAGAGGGGGGTTACACTTGTGACCCGCTTTAGACAACAGCAGTTGTAGATCCTAGGAACAATTAATGTCAGTTGTTTGTAGGGTCACGAGCGTAACGAACGTAGGTACACACAGTGACACACTCTTCTTTGTCCTACATGTCGTAATAGTGTCCAAACTCGTTTACGCTGTCAATACCTGTTCTATTGTCCCCTAAAACACCAAGTGTCCAGACTCGTCTTATTGTCTACACTCGTCCTAGTTTCCACACTCGTCCAATTGTCAACACTCGTCCTAGTGCCCACATTCGTCCTAGTGTCCACATTGTCCTATGGGTGGTGCCACACCTTCTAGTATCCACACCCGTCTAGTGGTCCACACTGTCTAGTGTGCACCTCCTTGAGTGTCAACACTCGTCCAAGGTCCACAATCGTCCATTGTCTTCACCCACACTCGTCCTGCGTGTCCGGACACCACCCGTCCAACACCCACCGTGTCCACCCAACCTGCTCAAAGTGTCCACACTGTCCTAGTGTCCACACTCACTGGTCCTTGCCGCAACACTCGTCTTTGTGTCCACACTCGCCAGTGTCCACCCCCTTCAAGTGTCAACAACTCTCCTAGTGTCCACACCGTCCGTTGTGCAACACACGTCCAGTGTAACACACGTCCTGGTGTCCCATATGGCCTTCTGTCCAACACTCGTCATGTGTCCAATATCTAGTCACTAGTCGCCAACACCATAGTGAGTATCCACACCTGTCAAATTGTCCACACTCGTCCTTGTGTCCACACTCGTCCTACTCTCCACATTCGTCCTTGTGTCCATGTTCGTCCTTGTGTCCAAATTCGTCCTAGTGTCCTCACCCGTCCAAATGTCCACACTAGTCATTGTGTCCATACTCGTCCTAGTGTCCACACTCGTCATAGTGTCCACACTGTCCAAGTGTCCACACTCTTCCTAGTGTCCACACTCGTCCAAGTGTCCACACCCGTCCTAGTTTCCACACCTGTGCTAGTGTCCACACTCGTCTTTGTGTCCACACTCGTCCTTGTGTCCATACTCGTTCTTGTGTCCACACTCTTCGAAGTGTCCTCACTCGTCCCTGTGTCCACACTCGTCCTAGTGTCCACACTCGGCCATGTGTCCTCATTCGTCCTTGTGAACACACTCGTCCTAGTGTCCACACTCGTCCAATTGTCGACTCTCGTCCTAGTGTCCAAACCCGTCCAACTGTCCACACCCGTCCTAGTGTCAACACCCGTCCTAGAGTCTACACCCGTCCTAGTGTCCACTCTCGTCCTTGTGACCATACTCGTTCTTGTGTCCACACTAATCCGAGTGTTCACACTCATCCTAGTGTCCACACTCGTCCCTGTGTCCACATTCGTCCTTGTGTCCACACTTTTACTAGTGTCCACACTCGTCCTTGTGTCCACATTCGTCGTTGTGTTAATACTCGTCCTTGTGTCCACACCTGTCCAAGTGTCTACACTCGTCCTAGTGTCCACATTCGTCCTTGTGTCCACACTCCTCCTTGTGTCCACACTCGTCCCAGTGTCCACCCCCTTCATGTGTCCACACTCTTCCTAGTTACCACACCCGTCCTATTGTACACTCCCGTCCAAGTGTCTACACCCGTCCAAGTGTACTCACTCGTCCTAGTGTCCACACTCGTCCTTGTGTTCACACTCGTCGAAATGTGCACACCAATCCTAGTGTCCACACCCGTCCAAGTGTCCACACTCCTCTTTCTGTCCACACTCGTACTTGTGTCCATACTCGTCCTAGAGTCCACACTCGTCCTAGTGTCCACTCCCATCCAAGTGTCCACACTTTTACTAGTGTCTTCATTCGTCCTAGTGTCCACACTCATCCTATTGTCCACACTCGTCAGAGTGTCCACACTCGTCCTAGTGTCCACACTCGTCCTAGTGTCCAAACTTGTCCAAGTGTCCACACACGTCCATGTGTCCACTTTCGTCCTTGTGTCCACACTCGTCCTAGTGTCCAGACTCGTCCGAGTTTCCACACCCGTCCAAGTGTCCACACACGTCCATGTGTCCACTTTCGTCCTTGTGTCTACACTCGTCCTTGTGTTCACACTCGTCCTAATGTCCACACTCGTCCTAGTGTTCACACTCGTCCTAGTGTCTACACTCGGCTAAATGTCCACAGTCGTCCTAGTGTCCACACTCTTCCTGGTGGCCACACTCGTCCTAGTGTCCACACTCGTCCTAATGTCCTCACTCCTCCTGGTGTCCACACTCGTTTTAGTGTCCACACCCGTCCTAGTGTCCACACATGTTCAAGTGTCCAGACGCGTCTTATTGTCTACACTCGTCCTAGTTTCCACACTAGTCCAATTGACCACACTCGTCCTAGTGTCCCCACATGTCCTAGTGTCCACATTCGTCCTAGTGTCCACACCCGTCCTAGTGCCCACACCGTCCTAGTGTCCACACTATTCCTAGTGTTCACACCGGCCCTAGTGTCCACACTCGTCCAAGTGTCCACACTCGTCCTAGTGTTCATATTTGTCCGAGTGTCCACACCCGTCCAAGTGTCCACACTCGCCCTTGTGTCCACACCCGTCCAAGTGTCCACACCTGTCCAAGTGTCCACATCTGTCCAAGTGTCCACACCCGTCCAAGTGTCCACACCTGTCCAAGTGTCCAAACCTGTCCAAGTGTCCACACTCGTCCTTGCGTCAACACTCGTCTTTGTGTCCACACTAGTCCCAGTGTCCACCCCCTTCAAGTGTCCAAACTCTTCTTAGTGTCCAAACTCTTCCTAGTGTCCACACTCGTCTTTGTGTCCACACCCGGCCAAGAGTCCACACACGTCCTGGTGTCCACACTCGTCCTTCTGTCCACGCTCGTCTTTGTGTCCAATCTCGTCCTAGTGCCAACACCAATCCTAATGTCCACACCCGTCTAATTGTCCACACTCCTGCTTGTGTCCACACTCGTACTTGTGTCCACACTCGTCCTACTGGCCACAATCGTCCTTGTGTCCACGTTCGTCCTAGTGTCTATACTCGTCCTAGTGTCCACATTCGTCCTAGTATATACACATGTCCAAGTGTCCACACTCTTCCTAGTGTCCACACCTGTCCTAGTGTCCACACTCGTCTTTGTGTCCACACTCGTCCTTGTGTCTTTACTAGTTCTTGTGTACACACTCATCGAAGTGTCCTCACTCGTCCCTGTATAGACACTCGTCCTAGTGTCCACACTCGTCCTAGTTTCCACACTCGTCCTAGTGTCCACACTCTGCCATGTGTCCTCATTCGTCCTTGTGAACACACTCGTCCTAATGTCCACACTCGGCCATGTGTCCTCATTCGTCCTTGTGAACACACTCGTCCTAGTGTACACACTCGTCCAATTGTCGACACTCGTCCTAGTGTCCAAACCCGTCCTAATGTCCACACCCGTCCTAGTGTCAACACCCGTCCTATTGTCTACACCCGTCCTAGTGTCCACACTCGTCATTGTGTCCTACTCGTTCTTGTGTCCACACTCATCCGAGTGTCCACATTCGTCCTAGTGTCTACACTCGTCCTTGTGTCCATACTCGTCCTAGTGTCCACACTCGTCCTAGTGTCCACACTCGGCCATGTGTCCTCATTCGTCCATGTGAACACACTCGTCCTAATGTCCACACTCGGCCATGTGTCCTCACTCGTCCCTGTATAGACACTCGTCCTTGTGTCCACACTCGTCCTAGTGTCCACACTCGGCCATGTGTCCTCATTCGTCCTTGTGAAAACACTCGTCCTAGTGTCCACACTCGTCCAATTGTCGACACTCGTCGTAGTGTCCACAATCGTCCTAGTGTCAACACCCGTCATTGTGTCCATACTCGTTCTTGTGTCCACAATCATCCGAGTGTCCACATTCGTCTTTGTGTCCATACTTGTCCAAGTGTCCACACTCGTAATAGTTTCCACACTCGTAATAGTTTCCACACTCGTCCTAGTGTCCACACTCGTAATAGTTTCCACACTCGTCCTAGTGTCCTATCTCATCATAGTGTCTACACTCGTCGTAGTGTCCACGCCTGTCCTAGTGACCACACCCGTCGAAGTGTCGAGACTCGTCTTATTGTCAACGCTCGTCCAAGTGTCCACATTCGTCCTAGTGTCAACATCCGTCCTAGTGTCCACACTCGTCCTAGCGTTCACACTCGTCCTAGTGTACACACTCGACCAAGTGTCCACTCTCGTACCTTGTGTCCACATTCGTCCTAGTGCCCACACCCGTCCTAGTGTCCACATTCGTCCTGGTGTTCACACTCGTCCCTTGTGTCCGCACTCGTCCTAGTGTTCATATATGTCCGAGTGTCCACACCCGTCCAAGTGTCCACATTTATCCTTCTGTCCACATTCGTCCTAGTTTCAAAACTCGTCCTTGTGTCCACACCCGTCCAAGTGTCCCCACCTGTCCAAGTGTCCACACCTGTCCAAGTGTCCACACTCGTCCTAGTGTCCACACTCGTCCTTGCGTCAACACTCGTTTTTGTGTCTACACTCGTCCCAGTGTCCACCCCCTTCCAGTGTCCAAACCCTTTCTAGTGTCCACACTCGTCCTTGTGTCCACACCCGTCCAAGTGTCCACACACGTCCTGGTGTCCACACTCGTCCTTCTGTCCACACTCGGCTAAATGTCCACAGTCGTCCTAGTGTCCACAGTCTTCCTGGTGTCCACACTCGTCCTAGTGTCCATACTCGTCCTAATGTCCTCACTCCTCCTGTGTCCACACTCGTTTTAGTGTCCACACCCGTCCTAGTGTCCACACCCGTTCAAGTGTCCAGACGCGTCTTATTGTCTACACTCGTCCTAGTTTCCACACTAGTCCAATTGACCACACTCGTCCTAGTGTCCACACATGTCCTAGTGTCCACATTCGTCCTAGTGTCCACACCCGTCCTAGTGCCCACACCCGTCCTAGTGTCCACACCATTCCTAGTGTTTACACTCGCCCTAGTGTCCACACTCGTCCAAGTGTCCACACTCGTCCTAGTGTTCATATATGTCCGAGTGTCCACACCCGTCCAAGTGTCCACACTCGTCCTTGTGTCCACACCCGTCCAAGTGCCCACACCTGTCCAAGTGTCCACACACCTGTCCAATTGTCCACACTCGTCCTAGTGTCCTCACACGTCCTTGCGTCAACACTCGTCTTTGTGTCCACACTCGTCCCAGTATCCACCCCCTTCAAGTGTCCAAACTCTTCCTAGTGTCCACACTCGTCCTTGTGTCCACACCCGGCCAAGTGTCCACACACGTCCTGGTGTCCACATTCGTCCTTCTGTCCACACACGTCCTGGTGTCCACATTCGCCCTTCTGTCGACGCTCGTCTTTGTGTCCAATCTCGTCTTAGTGCCAACACCCGTCCTAGTGTCCACACCATTCCTAGTGTTTACACTCGCCCTAGTGTCCACACCCGTCTAATTGTCCACACTCCTGCTTGTGTCCACACTCGTACTTGTGTCCACACTCATCCTACTGGCCACAATCGTCCTTGTATCCACGTTCGTCCTAGTGTCTATACTCGTCCAAGTGTCCACACTCGTCCTAGTGTACACACATGTCCAAGTGTCCACACTCTTTCTAGTGTCCACACCTGTCCTAGTGTCCACACTCGTCTTTGTGTCCACACTCGTCCTTGTGTCTTTAATAGTTCTTGTGTACACATTCGGCCTTGTGTCCATACTCGTTCTTGTGTCCACACTCATCGAAGTGTCCTCACTCGTCCCTGTATAGACACTCGTCCTAGTGTCCACACTCGTCCTAGTGTCCACACTCGTCCTAGTGTCCACACTCGGCCATGTGTCCTCATTCGTCCTTGTGAACACACTCGTCCTAGTGTCCACACTCGGCCATGTGTCCTCATTCGCCCTTGTAACAACTCATCCTTGTGTCCACACTCGTTCAATTGTCGACACTCGTCCTAGTGTCCAAACCTGTCCTACTGTCCCAAACCCCGTAATAGTATCCACAATCGTCCTAGTGTCAACACCAGTCCTAGTGTCAACACCAGTCCTAGTGTCCACACTCGTCATTGTGTCCCTACTCGTTCTTGTGTCCACACTCATCCGAGTGTCCACATTCGTCCTAGTGTTCACACTCGTCCTTGTGTCCATACTCGTCTTGTGTCCACACTCATCGAAGTGTCCTCACTCGTCCTGTATAGACACTCGTCCTAGTGTCCCACACTTGTCCTAGTGTCCACACTCGGCCATGTGTCCTCATTCGTCCTTGTGACACACTCGTCCTAGTGTCCACACTAGTCCAATTGTCGATACTCGTCCTAGTGTCCAAACCCGTCCTAAGTCCACACCCGTCCTAGTAACCACAATCGTCCTTGTGTCAACCACCAGTCCTAGTGTCTACACTCGTCATTGTGTCCATACTCGTCTTTGTGTCCCAAATCATCCGAGTGTCCACATTCGTCCTTGTGTCCAAACTTGTCCAAGTGTCCCCCACTCGTAATAGTTTCCACACTCGTCCTAGTGTCCTCTCTCATCCTAGTGTCCACACTCTCGTAGTGTTCACACCTGTCCTAGTGTCCACATCCGTCGAAGTGTCGAGACTCGTCTTATTGTCAACACTCGTCCAGGTNGTCCAAAGCCGTCCAAGAGTCCACACTCGTCCTTGTGTCCACATTCGTCCTATTGTCCACACTCGCCCGAGTGTCCACACTCGTCCCTGCGTCCACACTCGTCCTACGGTCCACACTCGTCCTAGCGTCCACACTCGTCCATGTGTCCACACTCATCCTAGTGTCCACACTGTCCTAGTGTCCACACTCGTCCAGGTGTCTACACTCGTAATAGTGTCCACACTCGTCCTAGTGCCCACACTCATCTACGTGTCCACACTCATCTACGTGTCCACACTCGTCGGTATGGCAACACTCGTCCTAGTGTCCACACTCGTTCTTGTGTCCACACTCGTCCTAGTGTCCTCACTCCTCCTGGTGTCCACACTCTTCCTAGTATCCACGCAAGTCCTATTGTCCACACCCGTCCAAGTGTCCACACTCGTCCAATTGTCCACAATCGTCATTGTGTCCACACTCCTCCTAGTGATCACATCCGTCCTAGTGTCCACATTCATCCGAGTGTCCTCACCCGTCCAAGAGTCCACACTCCTACTTGTGTCCACACTCATCCTTCTGTGCACATTCCTCCTAGTGTCCACATACGCCCTAGTGTCCCCACCCGTGCAAGAGTCCACACTCGTCCTTGTGTCCATACTCGTTCTTGAGTCCACACTCATCCGAGTGTCCACACTCGTCCCTGTGTCCAAACTCGTCCTAGTGTCCACTCTCGTCCCAGTGTTCACACTCATCCATGTGTGCACACTCGTCCTAGTGTCCACACTAGTCCTAGTGTCCACACTCGTCCTAGTGTCCACACTCGTCCTAGTGTCCACACTCGTAATAGTTTCCACACTCGTCCTGGTGTCAACAGTCGTCCTAGTGTCCACACACTCGTCCTAGTGTCCTAACTCCTCCTAGTGTCCACACCCGTCCTAGTGTCCACACTCGACCTAGTGTCCAAAATCGTCCGAGTGTCCACACACCCGTCCAAGTGTCCACACTCGTCCTTGTGCCACATCTGACCAAATGTCTACACTCGTCCTTGTGTCCACATTCGTCCTTGCGTCCACACTCGTCGTTGTGTCCACACTCGTCTCAGTGTCCACCCCTACAGGTGTCCACCCCCTACAGGTGTCCACACTCTTCATAGTGTCCACACTAGTCCTTTTGTCCACAGTCGTCCTTGTGTCCACACTCGTCCAAGTGTCCACACCCTCCATGTGTCCACACTCTTCCTAGTGTCCACACGCGTCCTTGTGTCCACTCCCGTCCTAGTGTCTACACCCGTCCAAGTGTCCTCACTCGTCCTAGTGTTCACACTCGGCGTAGTGTCCACACCAATCCTAGTTTCCACACCCGTCCAAGTGTCCACACACCTCCTTCTGTCCACACTCGTTCTTCTGTCCACACTCGTCGTAGTGTCCACACCAATCCTAGTGTCCATACTCGTCCTACGGTCCACACTCGTCCCAGTGTCCACACTCCTCCAAGTGTCCACACTCGTAATAGTGTCCACATTCGTCCTAGTGTTCCCACTCGTTCTAGTGTCCACACTCGTGCTGGTGTCCACACTTGTCCTAGGTTCCACACTCGTCCTAGTGTCCAAACTCGTCCCAGTGTCCACACCCGTCCAAGTGTCCACACTCGTCCTTATGTCCACATTCGTCCTTGTGTTAAAGCTCCTCCTTGTGTCCACACCCGTCCAAGTGTTCACACCTGTCCAAATGTCTACACTCGTCCTAGTGTCCACATTCTTCCTTGTGTCCACAATCGTCCTTGTGTCCACACTCGTCACAGTGTTTACCCCCTACAGGTGTCCACACTCTTCATAGCGTCCACACTAGTCCTTGTGTCCACAATCGTCCTTGGGTCCACACTCGTTCCAGTGTCCACACCCTCCATGTGTCCACACTCTTCCTAGTGTCCACTCCCGTCCTAGTGTCTACACCCGTCCAAGTGTCGTCACTCGTCCTAGTGTCCACACTTGTCCTTGTGTCCACACTCGTCCTTGTGTCCACACTCGTCGTAGTGTCCACACCAATCCTAGTGTCCGCACGCGTCCAAGTGTCCACACACCTACTACTGTTCACACTCGTTCTTGTGTCTACACTCGTCTTAGTGTCCACACCAATCCTAGTGTCCACACCCCTCCCTGTGTCCACACTCGTAGTACGGTCCACACTCGTCCTAGTGTCCACACTCCTCCAAGTGTCACACTCGTAATAGTGTCCACACTCGTCCTAGTTTCCATACTCGTCCTGGTGTCCACACTTGTCCTAGGTTCCACACTCGTCCTGGTGTCCTCACTCTTCCTAGTGTCCACACTCGTACTATTGTCTACACCCGTCCTAGTGTCCACACTCGTCCAAGTGTTCAGACTCGTCCTATTGTCAACACTCGTCCTAGTGTCCACACACCAGTCCTAGTGGCCACATTCGTCCTAGTGTCCACATCCGTCCTAGTGTCCACACTCGTCTTAGTGTTCACAATCGTCCTAGTGTCCACACTCGTCCAAGTTTCCACACTCGTCCCTTGTGTCCACACTCGTCCTAGTGTCCATATTCCTCCGAGTGTCCACACCCGTCAAAGTGTCTACACTTGTCCTTGTGTCCACATTCGTTCTTATGTCCTCACTCGTCCTTGTGTCCACACCCTTTCTAGTGTCCACACCCGTCAAAGTGTCCACACTAATCCTTGTGTCCACACTCGTCCTTGTGTCCACACTCGTACTAGTGTCCACGCCCGTCCAAGGGTCCACACTACTCCCTGTGTCCACACTCGTCCTTGTGTCCACACTCGTCTAAGTGTCCACACACGTCCTTGTGTCCACACTCGTCGTAGTGTCTACGCTCGTCCTAGTGTCCTCATTCGTCCTAGTGTCCACACTCGTCCTTGTGCCCTCACTCATCCGAGTGTCCATACTCGTCCCTGTGTCCTCACCCGTCCAAGTGTCCACACCTGTACACGTGTCGACACACGTCCTAGTGTCCACACCCGTCCAAGTGTCCACACCCGTCCACGTCTCGACACTCGTCCTTGTGTCCACACTCGCCCTAGTGTCCACACGCGTCCTAGTGTCCACACCCGTTTCAGTGTCCACACTCGTCCCTGTGTCCACACTCGTCCTATTCTCCACACTCGTCCAATTGTCCGCACTCGTCCTAGTGTCCACACCCGTTGAAGTGTCCACACCCGTCCATTTGTTGACACTCGTCATTGTGTCCACACTCGTCCTAGTGTCCACACTCGTCATAGTGTCCACACTCGTCCTAATGTCCACACTAGTCCTAGTGTCCACACTCGTCCTAGTGTCCACTCTCGTCCAAGTGTCCTCTCTCATCCCAGTGTCCACACTCGTCGTAGTGTCCACACCTGTCCTAGTTTTCACACCCGTCCAAGTGTCCACACTCGTCCTTGTGTCCACACTCGTCCTAGTGTTCACATTCGTCCTAGTGTCAACACTCGTTTAAGTGTCCACACTCGTCCCTTGTGTCCACACTCGTCCTAATGTCCACATTCGTTCGAGTGTCCACACCCATCCAACTGTCCACAACCCTCCTTGTGTTTGCATTCGTCCTTGTGTCCACACTCGTCCTAGTGTCCACACCCGTCCAAGAGTCCACACTCGTCCTTCTGTCCACATTCATCCTAGTGTCCCCACCCGTACAAGTGTCCACACTCGTCCATGTGTCCATACTCGTTCTTGACTCCACACTCGTCCCTGTGTCCAAACTCGTCCATGTGTCCACATTCGTCCTTGTGTCCACACTCGTCCTAATGTCCACACTAGTCCTAGTGTCCACACTCGTCCTAGTGTCCACTCTCGTCCAAGTGTCCTCTCTCATCCCAGTGTCCACACTCGTCGTAGTGTCCACACCTGTCCTAGTGTCCACACCCGTCCTAGTGTCCACACTCGTCCAAGTGTCCACACTCATCCAAGTGTTCACACTCGTCCTAGTGTACACACTCGTCCAAGTGTCCACTCTCGTACCTTGTGTCCACATTCGTCCTAGTGTCCATATTCGTCCGGGTGTCCACACCCGTCCAAGCGTCCACACTCGTCCTTGTGTCTACATTCGTCCTTGTGTTAAAACTCGTCCTTCTGTCCACGTCCGTCCAAGTGTCCACACCTGTCCAAGTGTCTACACTCGTCCTAGTGTCCACATTCGTCGTTGTGTCCACACTCGTCCTTGTGTCCACACTCGTCCCAGTGTCCACCCCTCCATGTGTCCACATTCTTCCTAGTGTCCACACTCGTCCTTGTGTCCACACTCGTCCTTGGGTCCACACTCGTCCTTGTGTCCACACTCGTCCTTGGGTCCACACTCGTCCTTGTGTCCACACTCGTCCTTGGGTCCACACTCGTCCTTGGGTCCACACTCGTCCTTGGGTCCACACTCGTCCTTGTGTCCACACTCGTCCTTGTGTCCACACTCTTCCTAGTTTCCACACCCGTCCTAGTGTACACTCCCATCCAAGTGTCTATACCCGTCCAAGTGTCCTCATCATTCCTAGTGTCCACACCCGTCCAAGTGTCCACACTCCTCCTTCTGTCCACGCTCGTACTTGTGTCCATACTCGTCCTAGTGTCCACACTCGTTCTTGTGTCCATACCCGTCCAAGTCTCCACACTCTTACTATTGTCCTCATTCGTCCAAGTGTCCACACTCATCCTATTGTCCACACTCGTCCGAGTGCGAACACTCATCTTAGTGACTACACTCGTCCTAGTGTCCTTTCTTGTCCAAGTGTCCACACCCGTCCTTGTGTCCACATTCGTCCTTGTGTCCACACCCATCCAAGTGTCCACACTTGTCCCTGTGTCTACACTCGTCCTTGTGTCCACACTCGTCCTAATGTCCACACTCGTCCTAGTGTCCACACTCGGCTATATGTCCACAGTCGTCCTAGTGTCTGTTACGTACTCCTAGCTGGATACGTATATAAATTTAAATAAACTTTTTGTTCTAAACTGTATATGTATATATATATATTATATTTTTGTTAATTATCGTGTGGTGTGGCAATATCAGTGGGTACAGGAACGGGTTGCATCTTCACACGTCTAATACCTGTTAGATTCGGGAAATAGAATTGCTGGACCTGTTCAGTATGGGAGTTCCAGGTGTCACTATATAAAAATTCATATATATATTAATTTATTGTTATTAAGCAGTTGGCATTGTAACTTCTATATTTTGAAAGTAGCCATTATATTTTATTTGCATTCGTATGTACTTTGAGAACCAGTGGTTGTTAAATTAGTTTTAAATATTAAAAAGTCTTTATTTTCCATCCCTCATCCTGGATGAGGCAGGGGGGGGGGGACTTATGGGTAGAGAGGGAGCGAGCCTTAGTAGCTTGACAAGACTAGGAGGAGTAACATGTGGGAGTTAAGTCTAAGAGTTCTTTTTTCTTGTCATTAGCAGATATTTGTTCTGGGAGAGACAGTATATATTGTTTATTGTATAAGTGAAATATAGTGATCATCTGTAAGTACATATTATTTAGATTTATCTTGAATATATATATATAAATTTTATGTGTATTTCTTCAGTCCTAACGGAACATTTTATTTAATTGCTCAGTACTTATTAAGGGGTTACCTTGGTGACCCGCTTTAGACAACAGCAGTTGTAGTATCCCTAGACAATTAAGGTCATGTTGTTGTAGGGTCACGAGCCGTAACGAACGATAGGTAACAATAGAGTCATGGGGACCTGTCCGGGAGATATTGTTCCCACATAAACTTAACTTTGCTAATCTAACCTTGCCTTCCTAGGTACCAGAGTGTTTAAGTGTCTGTGTTTCTTAAGAACTATTCCATGTGCCAAGCAAGCCTTCCTGTGTGTCAAGTAACAACGTTTCACGATTTTGAGGTAAGTCATCCTAAATATTTTGTTTGTGCAGTGAGGCCAAGCGAATTTTCAGTGTTGTGACAATTTTACAGTCAAGTGTAGTGCAGTGCCATTGTGTTAATTATATTGTGTTAATCAAGTGCCAAGTGTTAGTAAATATGGAGGATAAAGTTTCGACGTTGTTGGCTCATCCAGACTTTGAGGGAATTAAGAGCCTAAGGAAGTCTGAGTTAATACAAATGGCAAATCAGTTGGATTTGACCGCCAACAATAGAATGGTTAAAGCCCAAATTGTGAAAGTCATTGTGACGCATTTTGTTGAGAATGGAGAGTTAGACGAAAAAATTCTGCAGGAGTTAAGAGAGGAGTCGAGTGAACAGATGTCGTTAAGGCGTCTTGAGTTAGAAGCTCGTCAATTAGAGCTTGAAGCTCAAAAGGAACAGAAAATATTAGAGGCTGAAGCTCGTCAAAGAGAAATTGAGGCTCAAAAGCAACAGAAACTATTAGAGGTTGAAGCTCAGCAGAGGGAGCTTGAGACTAGGTGTTTAGAAGTTGTGGAACAGTTGCAACTGGAGGCCACATGGAAGGAACAGTTGGAAATTCAACAACAAATGGCTGAAACTAACTTTAGACCTGAAACACAGCGTATGGAGGCTGGGCATGGAAATACTAGAAATATTTCAACTAATAATGATAATAATCCCATAAGGATGAATAAGTACATAGAGTTACCCAAGTTTAATGAGGCAGTTCCTGAGGTTTTCTTTGCACATTTTAATAAGATTGCAATCAGTATGAACTGGCCAAGGGATCAATGGGTAGCAATCATGCAGTCTCAATTTAAAGGGCGTAGTCAGGAGGTTTTTACATCCCTACCTGACGCTCATAGTTTTGATTATGAGTTGTAAAGAAAAGCATCTTAAATGCTTATCAATTAATCCAGAGGCACACAGGCAAAAGTTTAGGAACCTAAGGAGGGTAAGCGATCAGACAATAGCTGATTTACTCGTCAAAAGACGAACTATTGCAACAGATGGTTAAAGTCACTTTCAGTAACAGAGTATGATGCTCTAAAGAATCTTCTTATCATGGAAGAAGTATTGTCATGTCTCCCAGAAAGTTGTCTACGTTTATGGCAGAACAAAAGAATGTAACAGACATTTATGAGCTGTCAAAGCTCGCTGATGAGCATGAGTTTTGACTAAGGCCCAGTTTACTGCCTATTCACCTAAGTTTAATCGTAAAGTAAATCATAATGCTCACAGAACTCCTTATCAGAACCAATCCAGTCCTAGTGCTCCAGTTACTCCCATGAGCTCTTCTCTTACAAAACCTAACCCTGCTACTTCATTGTCAGGAATGTCAAATAATAATAAGGTTAATTCTAAACCTACAGTTGGTTCCACAGGTGTGTCCACTGTAAGGTCCTGTACTCATTGTAAAAGAAAAAGCCATGGAATTAATTCCTGTTTTATATTGCACCCTGAGTTACGACCAACTGGTCTCATTTATTGTAGAGGTGTGCAGAATAAATATCTAATGAACATGTAACTGTAAACCCCAATTGGGTGAAACAGTATTCTCCATATATGTCTTCAGGTGAAGTTTTGTGTGTTGATGGAAAGTGGAAGCCGGTGAATATTCTTCGTGATACTGGTGCTTCCCAAACCTTAATTTCAATCCAGTATACTTTTAATGTTGAAAAGAGAGATACTGAAAGTTTCTTGTTCTTCAGAGTGTTGCAGGATGTTAAACTGTACCTCTGATAGATGGTACTGTAAGATCCACCATTGTTTCAGTTTATGCACTGTGGGTGTTTGTACCAGTTGCCCATCC
>WNGS01152119.1:0-11233 GCA_020271785.1 Procambarus virginalis
TTCTGACAAAAATGAAACACTCCAAATATATCTTACATGAAACTCAGAAATTTCAGTCTTATGACTATGTTCTACATATGTTTCACTGGAGTATGCAAATTTATCTCTCCAGGGTACTATCTCATTTATTTCACTTTGTTTCAGATCATATTTCACACACCTATCAACATTATCATCATTAGCAAATAGAATTGTCAATAAGGTAGCTGCTTTCACACAGTCATCACTGCAATTATTTCTACATCTGTTTCTACTATTTCTCCGAGATCAGTCCCATATTTCCATATGATCCATTTTCTATATGGGAATTTTCCAAGACAGACTCCATTTTCCATGACTCCTTTTTTCTGGAGCTGAACTGCTAATTGAAGCTGACTGGATGTAAAGTAGATTTGGGACTTCTCCTGGTATGCTCTGACAAAGACATCTGCTCCTCATCACTCTTGATCCTCTGTGGAACACATACTCGCGCCCAATGGATACTAAAATTAGAGAAATTAGCATTAAACTTCACACATTATGTATAAAATTTTTCCATTCATAGAACCTTCCGAACACAACACACCGACTTAGCAAACCTTTGACCTTCAAACCAGAAATACAACCAAGATAATGCAAAGGCTACCTGATCGAACTGACTCAGAGATCCATAAGGAACTAGAAATCAATTTCCTCATAACTCTGTCATAACGATCAGTGAAAGAAAACAGGCATATGCCTAGGCACCATATCTCAATCATAACTCCAAGACAAGTTCACACCTTCTGATGGTGAACTTGAACACAACACACACTTTCATCAACCTTCTAGTCTTCCAAAAGACTAACAAGAACATGCCGAAAACTTGACAACCCTCACCATCACTTCCCAAGTGATTTACGTCTGATGACAAACAATCAACCAAGAGGTTTAAGGGTCTTAACATCTTGAAGATGCACAGCAGATTACCTGGGAACCTCCCAAGGACAATCTGTAACCCTTCACAATGATTAACACAAGGTAGGATAACCTTATCCCCCAACTTGAAATACACACCTGGAGCCTCAAACACCTGCTCCCAAGTATGATTAAATCCTTCAACACCAATATGACTCTGAAAGTCAACACCACACTTGAGTGGAACATACACGTTCATCACTCGTTCATCAAAATAAACTGGATCTGAATATAGAGACACTGCTCTAGTATAACTCACCACTTCCTCAGAACAACTGGATGCACAACCTACTTGAGTAAACTCTCTCTGCTCAACCACAAGGCTGGACAAAGATGTCCCACAGTCCATTACTTCACAAGATAATGGCTCCTGCAGAATAAAAGTAGATTTCAACATCCTACACACACTCTGACTCATTTTACACAATGAGAAATACTTACTCCACATGGAATAAGAATCACAACCCACAACTCTCTGCAACTTAGATCCAAATGATACTTTACCACTCTCAATGGTTTTACCAAAATTTCCTCCCATGACATCTGGAGCTGCTTGGAGTACTGTCTGTTCACAATCAATAACACTACCAAGTGGGGTCACAGCCTCACAGACAACTGAAGAGGGAGGCTCAATAGGTCTCCATCTACTCGACAGAAGCTGATCTTCTGGCTGCTCTCCCACACTCTCCAGAACTGGATCTACAGTACAGACTGTCTCCTTGCTTCTCTCTGAAATCTTAGGGTCAGTTCTACTCAATGCACATAAATTAAGGAATCTGAAGCGAGCGGGCAAGTAACAGGTAATTTGACCTCCTCCCCTTTACTATCACCTTGACTAGGGTGAGGCGGGGCCTCTACAACAGACTTACTCTCGACAACTGATTCTAAACTTGGAGTGAGCGGGAATACTTCTGCCAACCCGACATCTTGTCCTAAACCATTCACTTGCCTAGAATACACTAGAGTCGTGGCTTTTAAGTTTCTCTCAACTCCTGGCACAACGTTCGTAGTGAGCGTGCAAGACACTGGTACATGGACATCCTTTCCCAATTTATTGGAATAAAGCAGAGTCATAGTATCAGGCTTACTCTCAACAACTAGGTTGGCCACACAGGAATCTGGAACAACCACATCCCACTTCTCCACTGAAGGGGTACTGGTTACTGGAACAATTACTTGAGTAACATCAGAACTGACAACTGGATTAATAATAGTACTGACATCAGCACAGGTAGGATGGACAAAACCATCTACAACAACAGGTTCATTCATAGAACTAACTTCAGCACAGGCAGGATAAACATGGTCTGCAACTGGCTGTTTACACAAGCGGGGATCATTCTCACCCACAACATGATTTATGGCCACATCATTACCCAATATAACATCCACACCTGGGATGGGCAACTGTGTACAAACACCCACAGTGCATAAACTTGGTGTAATGGTGAATCTTAAAGTAACATCTATCAGAGGTACAGTTTGACATCCTGCAACACTCTGAAGAACAACAAACTTTCCAGTATCTCTCTTTTCAACATTAGAAAGTATACTGAGAAATTAAGGTTTGGGAAGCACCAGTATCACGAAGAATAACCACCGGCTTCCACTTTCCCTCAACACACAAAACTTCACCTGAAGACATATATGGTGAATACTGTTTCACCCAATTGGGGTTTACAGTTACATGTTCATAAGGTAATTTATTTTGCACACCTCTACAATAAATGAGACCAGTTGGTCGTAACTCAGGGTGCAATATAAAACAGGAATTAATTCCATGGCCTTTTCTCTTACAATGGGTACAGGACCTTACAGTGGACACACCTGTGGAACCAACTGTAGGTTTAGAATTAACCTTATTATATTTGACATTCCTGACAATGAAGTAGCAGGGTTAGGTTTTGTAAGAGAAGAGCTCATGGGAGTAACTGGAGCACTAGGACTGGAGGGATTCTGATAAGGAGTTCTGTGAGCATTATGATTTACTCTACGATTAAACTTAGGTGAATGGCCGTAAACTGGGCCTTAGTCAACAACTCATGCTCATCAGCGAGCTTTGACAGCTCATAAATGTCTGTTACATTCTTTTGTTCTGCCATAAAAGTAGACAACTTGTCTGGGAGACATGACAATACTTCTTCCATGATAAGAAGATTCTTTAGAGCATCATACTCTGTTACTGAAAGTGACTTTAACCATCTGTTGCAATAAATCGTCTTTTGACGAGTAAAATCAGCTATTGTCTGATCGCTTACCCTCCTTAGGTTCCTAAACTTTTGCCTGTGTGCCTCTGGATTTAATTGATACGCATTTAAGATGCTTTTCTTTACAAACTCATAATCAAAACTATTAGCGTCAGGTAGGGATGTAAAAACCTCCTGACTACGCCCCTTAAATTGAGACTGCATGATTGCTACCCATTGATCCCTTGGCCAGTTCATACTGATTGCAATCTTATAAAATGTGCAAAGAAAACCTCAGGATCCTCCTCATTAAACTTGGGTAACTCTATATACTTATTCATCCTTATGGGATTATTATCATTATTAGTTGAAACATTACTAGTATTTCCATGCCCAGCTTCCATACGCTGTGTTTCAAGTCTAAAGTTAGTGTCAGCCATTTGTTGTTGAATCTCTAATTGCCTAGTGTGTTCTTCGGCTTGTGCTTCTAGTTTTCAACTGTGCCATAAGTGTCTCTAAAACGCCTAGTCTCAAGCTCCTCTGCTGAGCTTCAGCCTCTAATATTTTCTGTTCCTTTTGAGCTTCAATCTTAGCAATATGCTATTTGCGCTTCTAACTCAAGACGCTTTAACGTCATCTGATCACTCGACTCTTCTCTTACTCCTCCAGAATTTCTTCTTCTAACTCTCCATTCTCAACTAAATGCGTCACAATGACTTTCACACAATTTGGGCTTTAACCATTTATTGTTGGCGGTCAATTCAACTGATTTGCCATTTGTACAACTCAGACTTTTTTAGGCTCTTAATTCCCTCAAAGTCTGGATGAGCCAACAGCGACAAAACTTTATCCTCCATATTTACTAACACTTGGCACTTGATTAACACAATAATTAACACAATGGCACTGCACTACACTTCACTGTAAATTGTCACAACACTGAAAATTCGCTTGGCCTCACTGCACAAACAAAATATTTAGGATGACTTACCTCAAAATCGTGAAACGTTGTTACTTGACACACAGGAAGGCTTGCATGGCACATGGAATAGTTCTTAAGAAACACAGACACTTTAACACACTGGTACCTAGGAAGGCAAGGTTAGATTAGCAAAGTTAAGTTTATGTGGGAACAATATTTCCCGGCACAGGCCCCCATAACTCTTGTTACCTATCGTTCGTTACGGCTCGTGACCCTACACAGCAGGACCTTAAATGTCTAGGGATGCTACAACTGCTGTTCACAAGAGCGGGTCACCAGTGTAACCCCATAATAAGTACTGAGCAACTTAATAAAATTTTCCCTTGACTGAAGAAATACATATAAATTTATATATATATATTATTATATATATATATATATCATATATAATATATACTCAATAAAATCTATAGTAAGTACAGATTGTCACTATATTTCACTATTAAAGCAAATCAATATACTGTCTCTCCCAGAACAAATATCTACTAATGACAAGAAAAAAGAACTCTTAGACTTAACTCCCACATGTTACTCTCCTTCTAGTCCTGAAAAGCTACTGACTCTCGCGCCGTCTCTACCCATAATTCTCTCCCTCCTCTGCCTCATCCAGGATGAGGGATGGAAAATAAAGACTTTTTAATATTTAAACTATTTGAACAACCACTTTCTCAAAATACATAAGAATGCAAATAAATTATAATGTTAGATTAACTTTCAAAATATTAAGTTGTCAATGCCACCTCTAATTACAGTAAATTAATAATATATGAACTTTCAAAAGTTGACATCTGGAACTCCCATAACTGAACGGTCCCCGTCCAGCATTCTATTTTCGGGACGACGAGCGTCATGGCGACTGGTGGAGGTTCACGCAGCGTCTCTCCTACAAATATTGACGATACCTTTGAGGACACTGGGAAACCACTGTCGCATACCACACATTTAGATCATGAACGTCACCCGGTCTTAGAAGAGGATCTAGATGGAGATTTCCTAGACAGCAAACATCACAGCAAGGCAAACAGATTGGAGGCGAAACGCCGCCAACTTGCAGAGGTAAACAGAGACCATGCCGGCACCACGCGGCCTCAGTATCAACTTCCACAGCTCAACCAAGGTAGGCCAAGTTGTTCTGATTTGCAAACCTTCATCATTGCCTTTGATGGCGAAGAGGAAAATGTGTTCAGAAATAGCAGGGCACAAAGTATCTTATATAATGCCATTCCCAAGATATTCGGGATCAATGTGCACAATATGAGACCAAATAAACAAAAAAACTGATCGCAGTGGACCACAAACACGGCGAAGAACTAAAGCTTTCAGACATTACTGACATCTGTGGCCACAAAGTCAAGTGCTATATTCCACTAGGGGACCGATTAACAAAATATGTAATCCGACATGTGGTAGACATCAGTGTAGAAGACATCAAAGCACAACTTGAGACACATGACATCCCGATCCATGGAATCAAAAAATTTATGCGAAGAATAAACGGAGAACTGAGTGATACAGGCACTGCTCTGCTTACCTTTCTAGACTACATCCCCCCTGAGAGTATTTGGTTAAACGGCTTCCTCCATAAACTAGAGGTGTATATACCACGTCCCACTCAGTGTTTTAAATGTAAAGGTTTTAACCATACCTGGAAAGGCTGCACCAAAGACATTAAATGTGGGAAATGCTCTGGTTCCCATTACACGCAAGACTGTACATCAGATACAGTTACCTGCTCAAACTGTGGTGGCGATCACGACATTACATTCAAACAATGTCCCTCATACATAGCAGCAGCAGCAAAAACAAAGGTTCTCCCTACCAACAACCTACTATACAGTAGTGTACTGAAACAACCTAACACAGCCCATCATCAAACACTACCTCACACTCAAACACAACCTTTGCGTGTACCTGATATATCTGTCACCGACACTCCCACAACCCCGGGGTCCAACAATCTCTCACAAAATGCACAACTGAATCCTGATCTTGTTGAAACTCTTGTCACTCGTATTGAAAATGATCTTGTTGAAACTTTTATCACACGCATCGAAAATGCAGTAGAAAAGACGCTGGACCGACTTCTAACTAAATTCTTTACACAAGTAACACAACCCACCCCTGAGGCTGACCCAAAAGACATCCTATCAACAGCTACAGACACTGACATCCGCCCAAACAAAGCCACCATTGCTGGACACACATTGTTTGAACAGATGATAGAAAAACTCATAAATAACTCCCTAGCACGCCTTACCAAAATCATTCCACAGGCTGACTTGCCACAAACACAAACCGCCAGTACCAAGAGTAAGACACAGCCCACATCCACATCTAGGTATCCAACACGTACTACTACTGGCATGCCAAGGAAAACAGACACATCCATACCCCATACATCCTAAATGGCTCCCCTAACCTTCATGACTTGGAACGCAAAAAGCATTAAAACATCCCTCACTGAACTTAAACAATTCCTTTACTCATCCAAACCGGACTTAGCTTTCATAACCGAATCCTGGCTCACTCCCAAACAAAATCCTATTTTTAAAAACTTTCAGATGCAGAGACTGGACAGACCAAACCGTATGGGTGGTGGTATTTTCCTCCTAACACGGAGTAACATGATATGTAAACCTGTAACGCTTACACATTTTGTAAATGGTAAACTAGAAATTTTAGCATGCCTAATACCCTACAATGGCACACACATATCCTTTCTGGGTATATACAACCCTGGTGGCACAATAAATTTAAATGAACTGGAATTTTATCTTAACCAATTACGGCAACCGATCATTGTTACAGGTGATCTAAATGCAAACCACCCCACATGGAGTAGAGGTACCCAAAATACTGCAGGCACCGACTTATATAACTACTTAGACACTGCACCATATATTCTTCTTTCGCCGCCCTACCTTGCAACCTACTTTAACTACAGAACTAATTATGAAGCCTCATTGGACATCTGCTTTGGCTCTGCACACTTTCAACATGAACTACAGTTTCATACTGGACCAGATATTGGTAGTGACCACAAACCCCTCATTATAAAATTTACTAACTTTCAGCCACCAACCCACCCCCTAACGCTCCCCAAGTGGAACATTAAGAAACTAGATAAGAAAAAATGGGCTGATACTGTCTGTCTCCCAGATACAGACGATGTAGACCCAAACACGCGACTGTCCACAATCACCTCGGCCATAAATTCTGCAGCCACCCAAATGCTTAAGAAAACTTCAGGACATAGGTCCAACAAACCACTTAAACCGTGGTGGAACGCAGAATGTGCACGAACAGTCGCCTTACGCCGACGAGCCATACAAAAACAAAGACGTCAACCCTCCCTACAGAACTGGGTTAATCTCCGGCGGGCCACAGCAGAAGCCAAAAAAACCATACTGTCAGCAAAGTGAGCATCATGGGCAAAATTTTGTGATAGCCTCACACCCACTACGCCACATTCAAAAGTCTGGGCTACATTTAACAGCATTAAAGGTCGCCCAACATTCCCTTCGTTTCCCCTGATGATGAACGGTTCACTCTGTCAAACACCTCAGGAGCGTGCAAATGTTCTTGCTGAATGTCTTAAAGTTACCCTCTCAACACCCTTCTTTCATGCCCAAGAACTCCCCCTCAGACAAGAAATTGACCGTGCTATACTGCTACCCATGCTCGGCGTCGACAACATGTTCACCTTAAGCGAGCTACACTTAGCCTTAACTTGCCTACCTCTTGGCAAGGCACCTGGAGAGGATGGAATTCCATATGAACTCATTAAATATCTTCCATCGACTGCACATAGTACTGTCATGTTCACAGAAAATGGTACCATCCGTTTTCTATGTGCGGCGGCTGGACGCCAAAGAAGAAGGTAAACAGCACACAGGACGCCTGCCATGCTTGGAGCTACTCTATCATGTAATCGTCTGTTAAGTATTAAAGTCAGTAACCAGGAATGACTTTACATCAACCTTACTACCAAGACTATCTCACCTACACACAGACACCACACTGGCGACGAGGATGGGATGGGAACTGTGGTGTCTGTGTGTAGCTGAGATAGTCTTGGTAGTAAGGTTGATGTAAAGTCATTCCTGGTTACTGACTTTAATAATAACAGACGATTACATGATAGAGTAGCTCCCAAGCTTGGCAGGCGTCCTGTGCTTTGTTTACCTTCTCTCTCTAGACTAGTGGCGTCCAGCCGCCGCACATAGAAAACGGATGGTACCATTTTCTGTGAACATGACATCCCTCCTTTTCTTTAAAAAGAATGAATACAGGATGTCTACCATGCTTGTAGCACAAAGCAAAGTTATTGACACAAAGTAAGTTATTAACATATCAAGAGATATTGCATACATTTAACATTAATTAAACACACAAAGAATTTAAACAATCTTTACCACAAAGGATTTCAATGTTAAAAATACATATGCAATGTTAAACAAACATGAAAGAAACTGTAATACAAAGTTACAAAATATTGAATGAGAGATCTGCATTATTCAAACAATATTAAATTTAGTTCAGCATAACAAGTAAATACTTTGCATTACATAGGAACACAATTAATCATCATATCGTGTAGGGCGTTTAACATGTCGTTTTGGACGAGAGTCCTTAAGTACAAGAATATCCCTCGATGAATTGTTTATCGAGTTATAACTCATTTTTTCTTTTTCTTTTGCACGACTTTGCACTTCATCATTTTCTACACTATTTGGAATCACTTTGAAATAAGCCATATTACGTGTTATACTATGATCTCTATTACTCGCTGTTACCATAGTTCCTTTTACACTAATCACTTTATATGGTTTTGTATCATACGGCATATCTAGCTTTCCCTCTTTTTTCTTTTTAACGAGAACAGTATCTCCAACCTTTATGAATTGTTCCTTTGCACGTTGATCATGAGCAATTTTCATTTTGCCCTTGGCTAGTGCATCCTTCTGAGCGAGACGTTTATCCGTTACCTTGGCTGGCATGACAGGTAGTGCGATTCTCATAGGACGTCCAAATAAAAGTTCGCCAGGCGACTTGCCCAGTGTTCCATGCGGTGTTGCACGGTAGTTCCTGAGAAAAGCATACATAGCTTGTTTCCAGGATCGTCCTTCGGCATGAGCACAGCGTACAGCTTTCATGAGAGGTTGCATGAATCTCTCGACTTCTCCATTTGCTTGAGGATGTAGTGGCATCACACGGCGGTGTTTGAATCCAATATGCTCAGCAAAGTTGACAAAGTCTTGTCCATTAAATGGCGGTCCATTGTCCGTCTTGACAACTTCAGGAATGCCAAAGTTTGAAAAGATCTTGTCGAGTTTCGGGATGACAGCCTTTGCAGATGTGGAAGTGATGATTTCTACTTCTGGATAACGTGAGTGATCATCAATGACTACCATCAAGTACTCTCCAGTTGGTAGCGGTCCACAGAAGTCCATCGATACTTCCATCCATGGTGCAGCAGGTAGTGGTGAAGGTTGTAGAGGTGTTGGTCTTGAAGTATCCACTGCAGCTTGGCAAGGGACACAGGCATCATGCATGTCCTTAGCTTGACGATCAATGCCAGGAAACCACACCTTTTCTCGTAGCAGCTGTTTGGTCCTTACAAGACCTTGGTGTCCTTGATGTGCAAGCTTCAGAGCACGTTGCTGGAGAACAGCTGGAATGACGATACGAGTACCTCGCAGCACGGTGTCGCGTTGTTGCGTAACACTTAATTCTGTCTGGATGCGTTCAAGTGCTTTGAATGCATCTTGGTCAACTCCTGAGGGTGGGATGCGTGGAAACTTTTTCTTAGTCAATGCATCCACTGTTGCTTGCAGAGTTGGGTCCTCTAGGGTTGCAGTACGTATTTCATCAAGAGTGAGAGCCTTAGGGACTGCATCACAGGTTACAGAGTGTACATATTCCTCGGCAACTTGCTGATGCTTGGTGATGGTGAAACTGTTGGCAGGATGTCGACTGATGTAATCAGCGGGATTGCCTGCACCTGGCTTGTATTTCACCGTAAAGTTGTATGGTTGCAGACGAAGAGCCCATCTCTCAATGCGAGCTGGTGGTTTGGACTTTGGATTATTGAAGATGGTCTCCAACGGTTTGTGGTCAGTGACTATCGTGGTAAAGGGTGCACCAAGCAGATACACATTGAAGTGTTCACAGCCCCATACAAGAGCAAGAGCTTCCTTCTCTGTCTGACTGTATCGTTGCTCAACATCTGTGAGAGAACGGCTGGCGTAGGCAATTACTACTCTTGAATCTGGTTGACCAGGTTTGTGTTGGGCTAACACAGCACCTAAACCAACAGGACTAGCATCCACCGTTAACTCAGTGTCCATTGATGGATCAAAGTATGCAGCAGTCGCATTTTCTACTAGTGCATCTTTCACAGCATCAAATGCATTTTGCTCGACATCGCTCCAGTACCATGATGCATTTTTCTTCAGGAGCTCACGTAGAGGCTTCGTAATGGTAGCAAAATCTGGAATGAAGCGAGAACAGTAGTTTGCCATTCCCAGAAAACTATGTACTTCAGTGGATGTTGAAGGAGGTGCAGCATTCTTGATATCTGCAACTTTCTTAGGATCTGGAGACAGACCTTTGTCACTAAGTACATGTCCAAAGAATTCAATTTTATGTTTATTGAACTCACACTTTGCTCGGCTTAGCGTCAAATTCTTTTCTCGTAAGCGTTGCAATGTTGCACGAAGAGCTTTGTCGTGTTCAGCTTGGGTACGGCCATAAACAATGATGTCATCAGACATGTTGTCAGCATTAGTATATCTTGCAATACCTGGCTGATGATGTGCTGGAATACTTCAGCAGCACTGTTAATACCAAAACTCAGGCGCTTGTACCTATACAGACCTCGATGTGTCGTAAACGTTGTGATGAATCGACTCTCATCATCAAGTTCAAGCTGATGATAGCCCTTGTTTAAATCTAACTTGCTGAATACAGTTGCACCATTCAAGCGGTATATCATATCATCTACAGTGGTGTAGGATGGCGTTCACGCATTATTGCCTTGTTGGGAACACGCATGTCTACACAAATGCGTAATCTCATCTGGATTCTTCGGCTTTGGTGAGTGACATTTGGGCTTACCCATGGTGTT
>WNGS01152125.1:0-16179 GCA_020271785.1 Procambarus virginalis
CAACCTCCTAAATGTACCAAGATTTTAATAACCTGGTAGTCTCGAGGTCCACTGTTGGTTAGGAATCCGAGAGATATTCAAATTCACTCGCAGCAATTGGCTTCAGTTTCAACTGATCAACTAGCTGTTGAGAAATAAAGGTTTTCCGCGAACCTTTGGTCAAAGAGACAACGAGTGGAAATCTTGGATCCCTTATGGATCAGATTTTAATTGAGCTGTTGGTAACGTAGTTGTGTTAGTCGACTCTGTTGCAAGTACACTTATGTCTTGATGCACTTTGCAATACTGTACAGAAGTAGAATTTGTAGTCTTCTTATGAGAGTGGTGATCTTGACGATCACTACCACACAAGGAATATGGGTCTCCCTTGTGGCACTTGTTGCACATACGTAAGGAGACAGTACAGCTATTGGGGTCATGAGGACCCGTGCCCCTTGTGCATCTGTGTAATTCTTCTTGCAAACATGAATTCGGTGTTATAATCTGGATAAGTATACACTTATAAGTAAGATGTTCATTATTGCAGAACAAACACTTCTTCACTGTAGGAGAAGTCGTAGAGTGTGCTCACTACGGGTTTATAGGGTTCACTGTGTATGTACCTACATTCCAGATTTCCATTTCGGAGATGATTTATTGAGATCTGGTTTTACTACAGTAGTTGCAGTACGTTGGGGTTTATGATGAGAGTTAGTAGAGAAGTTTGAAACACTCTTCCATCTTGGTTGCTCTTTGTCTTTCGACTAGGGTATGTAAACCTTCTGTAATTTCATTCATGGACAGAGAGGTTTTATTGTACATAGTACACATTTATCTAAAGTCTCTCTTGGTAATTTGCGCCTTACAACTACTTTTGTCATCCATTCAGCAGTCTGAATTTGGACTTTAAGGCTTAAGGCCTTGAGTAAAGACTCTAGCTCTAGTCTGAAAGTTTGGAGAGAATCTGTTGAATTATTAGCAGATGGTAAATCCAGCAATTTTTGGACTAAGATAGTAACTTCTTTCCTTGTTATCGTAGTTGCTCTTAAGCAATTGAACAGCTAGGTCGTAACCATCACTGGTCAGTGTTATGTTAGATATTACCTTCAAGGCTTCATTTCGTAACAAGCCTTGTAAATAAGTGAACTTAGTTGTTTGAGGGATGTTAGTTTTAGAGTCTACTGCATCCACGAATTTACTCCAGAAATCATCCCAACTCTCATTCTCGTTACCAGAGAATGTGGGTATATGATCTGAGGTAGTTTGACATCAGGATCTGGATGTGCAGTAGAGGCTGTTGTTAATTTGTTTTTAGCAATTTGCTTTTTGAAGGGTTGAAGTTTAGCCTGTACATCATCTTCGTACTGGGCTAAATCATTTACAATGTCCTCAAGTTCAGTTTCACCTATTGAGGTTTGGTAAAGTTCTGTCAAGTACAGATTCATATGCTGTTTAATATGCTCGAATTTGCTTTCAGCAACTTGAAGTAAGTCTTCTAATTCAATGTAGTCAACAGGTGACTGTTGTGACAGATTTTGACACTTGGTAATCTGTCGGGTCAAGTGACCTTTCAGACCGGTAAGGGTCCTTTTCATTTTGTCAGCCGTTTCCATCTTGATGGGTAAGGGCTTGTCTGATTGTAAATAGTTGTTACTGATGTAACTGGGATATTGGCTCATTCAATGGAGCTCAATATAATATAATAGCCTAATGTATTGAATAGACTATAATACCTCGTTTAGAGGTTAATTTGCCTACCTAACAATAGATAGCTAATATTTTTGAGTAGTATTCGAATGCCACTATTGGATTTTCGTCCAGTTAGCTCATCAATTATCACCATTCGATCCAACAGTGAACATTTGGCAGTACTCAAAAATAATAATACACGAAATAATATGTTAAAAGCACAAAAAGAATTTTGGTAATCCCACCCCAAATCAGGGTCAGCACAATCTAAATAATATGTATGTATACCAGTACTGTCTAGTACAGTACTCGTTAATAATTCCTACTTAGGAATGACTAAATGATTTAGGCTGCATTTGTACAAACATTAGTACAATTACAGTCTAAATATCCTACCTCATCAAAGGTTGGCATATATGCAATGGTGCAGTAATATAGATATATGGTGCTATGTTTTTGGTATTTTTTGTTTTGATATATATGTTTGTGCTTAGAAACACAAGTGAAAATTTATAAATGTATAACACTAAGGTTACTTTGTGCATAAGTATTAATAGAAATGTTGATGATAATAAATGAGTTTTAGGCTATAATATGGGCAGTCTGCTGACAGCCGTAAATAATGAATATATTGGTAAATAGCCTAATAATATTAACACACTAGTTGGTGTTAGTAAATAGTTAATTATATGGGGCCAGTAATTTGGGTGAATATACTGGACCATTAATGATTAATGGTACATGTATCCGGTTCGAAGGACCAAATTTTGTGGGGAAAACCTGACTCCAATAACTAATAACTTGTTTTGGGCTCTGAGACCCAGTAACTAATAATTAAATAAATATATATATATACTTCGATAGCTATGAAGGACCACCACTTTTTGAGAAAAAGTGGAAAACAAAGAGACAATGGAAAAAACTGATCCTAGGAACTAGTGTCCTATGGATCTTGGTAAAACTGTAATGTTATATGAATGGAGTCAAATTAACTACACAAAATTGGGGGGTTACATGCTAAAAGATTAATACATCCCTAGCATTATTCTGGTGCTGGTTCTTCACCAGAGTAAATCAAATGTGAAATCAATAAATGTAGAATATAATATTGATGGAGGTAAATGCACCTCAATATACTACTGAAATGTTGAACAGCATCAGTAAATCAAAGGGTTAGTATAATTGATCTCTTTAAGAGATCACTACTGTAACTATGGAGTTATTGCTACTGATGGAAAAATGGACAGCTTAGCTGTGGAGCTAGTGAGGTGTAATCGGTTGCTACACTCCACCGACGACGTGTTGCATAGGGTAAATTGTTGCACAGAACGGTGGGGAAGCCTAGCACCTCGGTTGAAGTCGCCTTGGTACTGAAAGGCAATTACATTGTAGATATCTTCTACACAATAGGTAATTACATTTACATCCTAAATCATGAGGATGACGGTAGTAAATTATCAGCTAATGTCTGAACAATTTGTATCATAGAAATAAACTGATAATCATCTAATTAGATGGTAAATTTAATTAAGACACGTACTAGTTTTTGTTGGTTTGCATTCGGCCTAACGACTGCTAGCCTAAATGTTAGTAGTGGCCACATAATAACAAAAAGGGTAAACTTAGCGGCCGAGCCTCGTGTCGTTGATGTGAAGACTTGAGCAACTCTTCGTCCTCCAGCTGCTGCTTGAAAGACGTTGACTCTGGAGATGCTCGTATAATAGTCTATGACACGGCTATGTTGTGCCAGATAACGTGGCACCGCTCAACTGATCGTGGGAGCGAAATAAATAGGTCGAAACAATTCTGATACACGCTGTAATGGCGTCCGTGCTCTCGTGTCGAGTCAAGTGACGCTCTCCCCTTCCTCCTGCTCCTTATTGCGCATGCGCGGCTTTCGAGCGTAAATGAATATGTATTTATCGCAATTGACTAAGGAAGGAAGAGGTAATAACAATATTAATATCACATTAAATTCTTCTGTGATAAAATAGAAGTTCTAGTAACATAAATTGGCTTACTAAAGTTGTGCAGCCAATCGAGGAAATTAAAGTAAATCATTTGCATCAAAGTAATTTCCTCTAGAATACTTAAATGTTAGTTAAATAAGGGAGCTCCAGTAAGTAATAGTATACTACGAAATCAAAGTTAACTATTTTTAGTAAAGGAAATGATAAACTGGACTCTTGTTATAAATCCAACTAAATGTGGAGAAAATTCATGTTGCTGCCTGTTGTTCCTCACGTACTAGGAAGAATTTGGCAATGAATAAATCATGATAATGATTAAATCTAAAAGTTAGTAATTTTAGTAACTACTTTGGTTAATTCAAAGGTTGTATAAATACAATGATGTATAAAACTGTTGGTTATTTCCAACACTGTAGTCCTTTAGAGACTTAACGAAGCACATAGTCTAAAATTATCATGAGCGGTGGCAGCTGCTCTGTTAACACATGGTAAATTTCAATACTATAACCTTCTAGGGATATAACTAAGTACGTAAAAAATGGAAGATTCATGGTGAGCAGTAATGCCTGGTCATATTAAGCATGTTAAGGTTGCTGGAAAAAATTAATTCATTGTTACTATGACCAATCTTGCTTGGAAGGTAATTTGTAATGGATTATCCCAACCTATACGTTTCATGGTTTAAAGTTCTCTCCTATATGTTCACATACAGATTTGCAAGTTTTTAATTTTACTTGTGCTAGTTTCTTAAAAAACGTTTCTAAGACTGCTTATGGGCAGATATGAGAAGAAGAAACAGCCCAAACAAAACTATAGCAACACTGCAGGCGATATTTCATCAGGCACTTGAATCCTAGTGCAGAAACTCTGAATAATGTGGTTATCCGGTTAAGACTAATATATGGTATTCATGGTAGACCTTTTGCGCCAAACTAGATTAATAGTCTTCTTTTGAAGACTAAGCTAAGTTTTCTTGGCAGACCTTAAATGCTAAACATATAATACGTCTTCTTTGAAAAACTAACTAAGGTTTTCTTTGCAGACCTTAAATGTCAGACATATAATAAATCTTCTTTGGAAGACTAAACTAAGGTTTTCTTGGCAGACCTTAAACGCCAAACATATAATAAGTCTTCTTTGGAAGACTAAACTAAGGTTTTCTTGGCAGACCTTTAACGCCAGATTATGTTGGACCTTTGTCCTGATAAATTTGCAGGTATGGAAGTTTCCCTTTGACTTCATCCTCCTGTGAGATTCTTTGGTACTAGAATTTCCTAGCCTAATTTTATTGGTTTAAATAGGGGACTGAGTTTGGTCAATTATTACTGTCGAGAATAATTCTGGGTCTACTGTGGGTTCAGAGGCTTGGTCGCCGTGACATGTACCTGTTGAGGCTGCGGACCACTGATTTTCCACTGAGATTCATAGAAACCTCTCGGCTAATACTTATTGTACTAGACTCAATCTGGGTTTAATTACTCAGCTGTTTTCTCCTTTATGCTTGTTGCTGGAGAATTGTTTTCAGCTGATGTTTAATTTCTGTTAATATTGTTTGTTATCAGGCATAGGGTTCTTCAAATTCAAAACTTTACCTGTAAGGTAAAGGTAAACTTTACCTGCTGATTTGAGCAAATTCATGACCTGTTTTTTTTTTTAGATATATACAAGAGCTGTTACATTCTTGTTCAGCCACTAGTACGAGTAGCGTTTTTGGCAGGTCCCTGGAATACGATCCCCGCCGCGAAGAATCGTTTTTACAACCAAGTACTTACTTTACTGTTGAGTTAAACAGAGGCTACAGTTAAGGATTTGCGCCCAGTAAAATCCTCCCCGGCCAGGATACTAACCCATGACAAAGCGCTCGCGGAATGCTAGGCGAGTGTCTTACCACTACACCAAAGGAGACTGTTGTTTAACTTGACCAGTAATAGACTGGTAGTAGTTGTCTGCTCCTACTAGTGGATTCACATTGTCGAGGCAGTCAGACATTAACTTGTTGTCAGCCCATTTAATTTCCACTTTTCTGTGGGAAATTGGCAGTGTACCCTAGACCTTTAATATTTAGGTCAAATGGGATTTGATTACAACTATCGCCTGAACGAGCCTGACATATCCACCTAGGCGTATTAGCGGGTGTATTACTGTGTATTCTTGGAGTCCTCTATTTTCATGAACCCTGACAGCTTTAATTTCACCTGTGTGATTGGTTGTAATTTAAGTGCCTCTGCAGTTCTCTGAGTAATGAAAGTTTTCTGGGACCCTTGATCGAATAGTCCACGAGTGGAGATCCGGACCCCCTTTATTCTTTACTTGGAGTTGGGCAGTGGACAATATTGAATCTACTTGAGTTGCTGGTGATTGTATGTTGTAAACTTCTCGCACCTTGCAGCATTGTACTTGTGTGAGATTTCTATCTCTTACTCTGGGGTTTGTATTACTTGATGTTATAAATTTGCACAGTGCAGCATGATGCTGTCCCCTTCTACACCTATTGCATGTGTTCTGTGGGGTTTCACAGATGTTAGTATTATGTGGTTTCAGACACCTGGTACGTCTGTGTAACTGTTTGAGTCGTCTGACTCAGGTGTGTCTATTAGGATAATTTGTACATTTGTACAGAGAATGTTCTTGATGACAAAACAAACATAACCCCCAGCCTTCAGCATGTTTAATATTCGGTGGTTTAGGTGAAACATTGTCTACAGGTTTTGAAGGCTTTAATGTTTGCATGTGTTTGTTTTGTTTCTTCCATCATGGTGTGAAAGTGTTTGGTTGTTACTTCTTGTGAGTACTTGTTGTACTCTTGTAAGTACTTGGGCTCTAGGGAGTATTTATTAGGATCTTTTGAGCACTTGGACTCTGGAGAGTACTTATGGTACTTTTGGGTTTCGCTGATAAATCAGTATTTGACGTATTAGTTTTACATTGAATATTCGTACCCGTAATTACCTAATGACTGCCACTTTGGGAGTTTTAATTAAGGAATTTTATGTGGGTACAGTTTCTGTTAATTCAGTATTGGCATTAAGTGCCTGGTTTGCTTGTTCAATATTTACTATCTTACGCAAACCTGCTAATATATCATTCATTGCCAAGTCCGTATTGTTTTGATATGAATAGAATTCATTTAGCACTTTGCTAGACAGTTTTCTTTGGATAACAATTTTAGTCATCCACTCAGACGATCCACTTTACTGCTGAAGGATTTTAAGTGACTCAAGGTTTAAAATAAATGTTTTTAATGAGTGAACTGATTGATCTGGTTAAGTCCAATAGTTGGTGGATTAGATTTATGAAAGCTCTCTCTTTATCAGCACTTTCACTAGAGAGCTAGATAGCTTGACTGTTGCTAACACATTCGGCATTACCTCTAGGAGACTGGTTTGAGAGATTCACACTATCACTAACTTGGTTTAAGGCTTCATGCTTAGCCTCAGTTTTAATTTCAGCTTCAGCTTTTAGTTCAGCTTCAGCTTTAATTTCAGCTTCAGCTGTATCTTCATCTTCTGTTTCAACTTCACTATTTATTGCAGCTTCACTTATTTCTCTAGGTTCATCTGGGAGGCTTGTTAATTCAGTAGCCTTGTGTATTAAATTCTCAGAATCCCTGGAACATATGGATGAAATATCTGAAAACTGTTCAGATTCTGTTAATGTATCATTGGGTGAAACTGTATTAGAGGAAACTGTAGAAAAGGAAGGTTTAACTTCAATTATTGATCCTGTATAAGACTTGTCAGACTTGATTAGAGGAATATCCTCATCTTGAGGTAGCTCATTTATCAGCAAGCAAACAGCTCTCATGAGCTGTTTGCTTGCTGTATTATTGGTATACTATAAAGGTGTTCCAATCCAACAGGAACATTTTCTGTTGCAAGCATCGTATTATAGTAATTTAACCTGGTCTGATATTTGTCTTCATAGTCGCCTAGGTCAGACATGATTTGATCTATTTCATCTGGGTCAGTGTTACTGACATGGAGATCATTTGTGTACAGCACAATAACTTCTTTTACCTGTTTAAATTTCTGGTTAGCTATCTCTGCTGAGATTTCTGCGATATGAGATCAACTGGGTCTGTTTCTACCCAGCTGTCACATGTGTTGATTAGCCTGGTCAAGTAACGTTGAAGAGGTCTTTCACAATTATTCTAGCTTTCCTGGTGTAGCCATGTTGACTATGGGTTGAAGCCTTTTAGGGCTTATATAATTATTTATAGTTATGGTTTTGCCTCATATATAAGAGCAGTATGGTTGTGGGAAAATCGTAACAGGCTTTATTCTTTTTTTCTTTATGAATATTGAAATATTTACGTGTATTTAATTTTTTGTTACTTGAATATTATATTATTATTATTTTATTAATTTTTAGTTAAACTTCAATACTGCATTATTGTCTTAGTTCTTAGTTATAAGTGGACTGTATATATTCCGATTCAACTGCTAAAATATTCTGCACACAGTTGGGTGGGACAATTTGTGGCTTAAAAACCACTTTGAAGTGATCTTTCATAAACCACAAATTGTTTACCTATCTTTATTACTATAAATTATAATCATACCACATATGATGGTTAATCTACTGTAATTATACTTATAGTAATCTATCTACAGAATAAATTTTAAAGGAGGGGGGCCTTAGCTGATACTGTAGATGGGGCCTGCTAAGGCTGAATAATTGTAGCATCAGATTAGGGTGTCGCTCTGTGCCTCAGAGTGCCACGTAATGCCGGTATCTGGAGGCATGCAAGGCTTGATGTACAGCAGAGTAACAAACTTCTATAATTATATTGGGAGGCAGGTGAAATCCAAGGTAACTTCACATCACTCATTCCTGCCGAATGTTTAGAATAAGTGGTTGTTGTTACAAACCATTCATTAATGCTCGTGACCCGTACAAAAACAAAACCTTGTAGTCTAGGGACATTTACCGATGCTGCAATCTCAAGGTGGGTCACCAGTATAATCCCATGGTTTGTACAGGCAATAATTAAAGTTAATCACCCTATTAGGAATAAAGAAAAAAAGAATATGTTGTCAACTGCCAACATGGCAAGAATTAATATCCCACAACTAGTGCCGTCTTGGTGGACAACAATAACGGTTTCCCGCAGTCTTGCCAACAAGTGATCAGCACAAAACTAACTTTCTCACGGGAAGCTGACACACAAAAAAATATAATAACTTTCCTACGGTTTGGTCCGCCCACGGATCACCACCACAATATAACATATCAGCACATACAAGTAATGATATAAGCATACAAGAACATACAAGTACTGATATAAGCATACAAGTAATAATATAATATACATACAATTAATGATAAAATATATATGCACATACAAGTAATGATGTATGGAAATAGTACTTATTTTATATTTATATACGTATCCAATAGAGGTACGTAACACTTCCACCTCCAAGAAAAAAAATGCAATGGATTGAAGATCAATGGCATTTTTTTCTGAAGTAAAAATGTCAAGTAAAAGAATATTTCACTCATGGTACATCATATACAAAACTTCTGGACAAAGCATCAGCAATGACATTCTGCCTGCCCGGAATATGTTTAATCTCCACATTAAATTCTTGTAGAAACAATGACCAACGCAGAATTCGTTGGTTCTTGATTTTCATCATATTAATGAATACAAGGAGATTGTGGTCAGTAAACACTAGCACTTTATTACCCGAAAGGTAAATTTCAAATTTCTTGATTGACAATATTAGACCCAATGCCTCCTTTTCTACCACTGAATAGTTCTTCTGGGCTGAATTAAATTTTCTAGAGTAATAATATACAGGATGCTCAATATTGTCTACTCCAACTTGTATAAGCACAGCACCTATTCCAACATCTGATGCATCAATATGTAAAATAAAAGGTTTGTCAAATTGGGGACTAGCAAGAACAGGTGACGTTGACAATATGCCCTTTAAGTTCTGAAATGAATTCTGGCAATCTTGAGTCCACTTAAACTTTACTTGCTTTCGCAGCAAATTTGTCAATGGGGCAGCAACTGTCGAAAAATTTATACAGTACCGCCTATAGTAAGCACACAAACCGATAAATCTTTGGACTCCCTTCTTACTGGTTAACACTGGGTAGTCCACAATGGCTTGTATCTTATCTTGTAAAGGAATTATCTTACCTTGTCCTACTTCATGCCCAAGATAGGTTATAGTCCCTCTTGCCCAACTACACTTATTCATATTCACTGTTAAATTGGCGTTTTTCAACACCGTAAACAATTGCTTAAGGCCTGAAAGAGGATCTGCCCAATTCTTACTGTATAAAACAATGACGTCAAGGTAGGCCCTACAATCTGGCACATCCTTGAGTAAGAAATTTATGAGTCTTTGAAAAGTGGCAGGTGCATTCATTCCTCAAACCGAATGGCATGACATTGAATTCATATTGCACCCTCAGGTGTAACAAAAGCAGTGACTTCACTAGCATAATCAGTTAAGGCAATCTGATGATATCCCTTAGATAAATCAAGTTTACTTACAAAATTAGCATGTCCTATTGATTCAATACACTCCTCCAACAAGGGTAATGGAAATACATCAACAGTAGTGCTCTTTTTCAGTTTCCGATAATCTACACACAACCTCCAGGTTCCTCCTGGTTTTGGCACTAACAAGCACGGAGAGCTCCAAGTACTTTGACTTGGCCGAATGAAATTATGCTGGAGCAGATAGTCCACTTCTTGTGTATAAGTTTCCTCTTTTCTGGGTTCACTCGGTAAGGATGTTGTCTAATTGGAGTGCTGTCCAGGAGCTGAATGTCGTGTGTGATGAGGTGGGTCTGTGTTGGAACCTCCCTAAACAGAGATGTATGGTTGGCCAGCAGAACCTGGAACTCATCACGTTGCTGCTCCTGTAAATGACATAGCATCTCCCTGCCATTGGAACTGGAACTGAGAAGTTGAATATTAATATTATTTTCTTTACTGCAATTTCCCATAGATGGTAACTCTTCCCTAATTAAACAAGCTACCACTTCTGGTCCAACATAAGCTTTTAACCTGTTAATATGCACATTCATTTTATGTTCTGAAAGAGTAGGGTTAAATATTTTGTAAGTTAGGTCTCCCACCTTCTCTACCACTTGGTAGGGTCCTTCAAACTTATGTTACATGGAAGTCCCCAAACGAGGTTTCAACACCAACACCAAATCTCCGACAGCAAACGACCTGAGCTTAACCCTGAACTTTGTCATATCTTTGTTTCATGGCTTGTTGAGTCTGTTCCAGATGTTCCTTCGCCAACTCTCGAGCCTGACAACTTATCCTTGACCTCACTCAAGTACCATCCACTCTGATGAACAGAGTCATCTCCCATCAACTTTTCTTTGAGCATTTTTAACGGACCTCTCACTTGGTGACCAAATACGAGCTCAAAAGGTGAACACCCCAATGACGCTTGTAACCCTTCTCTGGCAGCAAACAGCACATAAGGGAGATTCTCATCCCAATTACGCAGATAAGTTTCTCCTGTCGTCTTTAACATCTGTTTCAATGTCTGGTGAATATGTTCAAGCCCACCTTCGCTTTGTGGATGATAAGGACTGGAAAATGTGTGCTGAATCCCTTTGGATTTGCAGAAAGTTTTGAAAACTTTAGAACAAAAATTTCCCCCATTGTCACTCTGGATAACTCTAGGCATTCCGAACAAGGAGAAAAATCGTTCAAGACACTTTATGAGATTATGAGTCTTGGTATTTCTTAAGGCATATGCCTCAGGAAATCTCGTCGACATACACATAAGAGTAAACATAAAAATGTTACCCGACTTAGTCTTAGGTAAAGGACCTACACAATCTATTACAACATGAGAAAATGGTTCATCAGGAACTACAATAGGTTGCAATGGTGGTCTAGGCACAGATTGGTTTGGTTTACCAACAATTTGACAGGGTACACAGTTATGACAATACCTGACCACATCTTTCTTCAGTTTGGGCCAGTAAAAATATTTACATATTTTTTGGTATTTTACATACATTTGTGATACGTTGGTGACCTCCCATGGGGTCATCATGTGCAGCCTGCAAGACCTGCTTACGATAAACATTGGGGCAACTAGTTGGGTTCTGGTCTCACAATCATCTGATGAGGGAGTTCCCTTTGGTCTCCACCTTCTCATCAGAAGTCGATCCTTGAAAAAGAAACCCGTCCCTTCCTCCAATGCATCAACATTATCAGGAGCCTCAGAAATACACTCAAGTAAACTAGGATCAGTAGTCTGTATAACACTTAAGGGCAATGACTCAGACTCAGTAGCGAGCGGGCAAGAACCTAGTAGCTTGATCTCTTTTCCTGATTGATCAGAATAGATTGGAGCCATAGCTGCTTCGGCCTCACTCTCGACAACTGGTTTAATGGAGACAAGCGGGCAAGGTACAGATAGTTCAGCCTCCTCACCTTCACTTTCCTTGTGGTTTAGGTTCGGCGGGGCTTCTACTACTACCTCTCTCTCATCATCCAGTCGAATCATAAAAGAATCTTCAAGATCCACCTCCCACTCCTTTACTGAAGGGGTCCTGGTCTTGGGAACAGCTACCTTAGTGAAGACAGGGTTACTCTCACCTGTTTTTCTCATTGATCTAGTTACAACACAAGCAGGGTAAATAATGCCATCATCTGCTTCTGGTTGATCTAGTACATTATTGGGATTAATTAACATTATGGGGCACTTGGTCCCTTCAACCTTTCGGTTGCCAAAATCATTACCAAGAATAATATCTACCCCAGGAATGGGCAGTTATTTACTTACACCAACATTACACCATCCTGAAGTAAAATTAGAATCAAGGTTAATTTGCATTAAAGACACCTGTTGCACACTACCTGCAATACCTTGGAGAAGCACAACTTCACCAAGATCTCGGGTGTCAACATAAGCAAGTACATTCTGGGCAATAAGAGACTGTGAAGCTCCAGTATCACGGAGTAATTGAACAGTCTTACTACTACCATCTTTACACAATAATGTACCTGTAGAAATGTATGGTTTAAATTCAGCCATCCAATGGGGATTGACTGTAGTACATTGGACAATTATTAGTTTGCAATCCTTTACTCATAATATGACCAGTTGGTCGTAATTCCGGATGCAAACTATAGCAAGAAGCAATCACATGTCCTCTTCTCTCACAATGTGTACAATGCCTGACACTGGACACCTGTGGAACCAACTGCAGGTTTAGAATTAGCATTACTAGGATTAGATGGTCCTGGCAATGGAGTAACAACTTTAGGTTTAACAAGAGAAGAGTTCATGGGAGTAACTGGAACACTAGGATTGGATTTATACTGATAAGGAGTTCGGTGAGCATTATAATTTACTCTACGGTTAAACTTAGGTGATTGGGCCTTAAACTGGGCCTTAGACAACAACTCATGCTCATCCGCGATGAGCATGATTGCGACCCATTGATCCCTTGGCCAGTTCATACTGACTGCAATCTTAGAAAAATGTGAGAAAAAACTTCGGGATCCTCCTCATTGAACTTGGGTAACTATGTATTTATTCATCCTTATGGGATTATTATCACTACAATTAGAAACATTGCTCGTATTACCATGCCCAGCTGCCAAACGCTGTGTTTTAAGTCTGTGGCTAGCCTCTGCCATTTGTTGTTAAATTTCTAACTGTTGTTTCTTTGAGGCTTCTAACTGCAACTGTGATACTATCTCCAAACGTCTAGTTTCGAGCTCTCTCTGCTGAGCTTCAGCTTCTAATATTTTTTGTTGGTTTTTAGATTCAATTTCTCTTTGTTGAGCTTCAAGCTCTACTATTTTTTGTTGTCTTGCAAATTCATTTTTCTTTTCTTGAGCCTCAAGTTTAGCATATGTTACTTGTGCATCTAACTCAAGACGCCTTAAAGCAATTTGCTCACTAGTCTCCTTTACTTTCTTCAGAAAGTCTTCTCCTAACTCCTCATTTTCTACCAAATGTGTCACTGACTCTCTGAATTTGTGCTTTAGTCATGTTATTTTTGGCTGTTAATTCTAACTTATTTGCCATATTTATTAAGGCAGACTTTTTTAGGTTTTTAATTCCCTCAAAGTCTGGATTTTCCAACAGCGACAACACTTGATCCTCCATGGTTAATTAACACTTGGCACTTGACTGACAAAAATAATTAACAGACTGGCACGGCACTACACTTCACTTTAAATTGCCACGACACTGAAAATTTGCATGGCCTCACTACACAAATAAATTATTGGATGACTTACCTCCAAAATCATGAAACGATGGTTACTTGTTACGCAGGCTGACTCTGGCATGGCATATTGCAAGTTTCTTAAACACACAGATTTCTAAGCACACTGGTACCTAGGAAGGCAAGGTTAGAGTAGCAAAAGTTAAATATATGTGGGAACAATATCTCCTGGACAGGCCCCCAAAATCACTGTTACAAACCGTTCATTAATGCTCGTGACCCGTACGGCAACAAAATCTTGTAGTCTAGGGACATTTACCGATGCTGCAATCTCAAGGTGGGTCACCAGTATAATCCCATGGTTCGTACAGGCAATAATTAAAATTAATCACCCTCTTAGGACTAAGAAATTATGCAATTAAAATTAAATATATATTATAAATATACTTAAGTTAATGATCAATATTATAGGTAAATCAACAAATGGGAAATCACATGTAAATCAAAATAAAATTATGTCTCCACAGACTAACATATTACAACAGAACTGAATAGATATAATGTTACAGACTTTACTCCTAGATGTGATCCCTCGTGTCCAAACAGTTACTGAATAATGTTCTCACGGCAGGAGCCGATGTCGCTTCTGCACAACATTTTAATTGACAGTTTTTACTTAATATAAATCTTACTTACATGGAGCCATATAATGGGAACTACTTAACTAAATTAAGGAATGATCAGATTTACATGTATAAACAGAAATAATGTAGTTACTAATATAATAGATACATATTTATAAAATAAAAGAATATGTTGTCAACTGCCAACATGGCAGGAATTAATATCCCACAACTAGTGCCATCTTGGTGGACAATAATAACGGTTTCCCACAGTCTTGCCAATAAGTGATCAGCACAAAACTATAACTTTCTCACGGGAAGCTGACACAAAAAAATATAATAACGGTTTCCCACGGTTTGGTCCGCCCACTGATCACCACCACAATATAACATATCAGCACATACAAGTAATGTTGACCAGACCACACACTAGAAGTTGAAGGGACGACGACGTTTCGGTCCGTCCTGGACCATTCTCAAGTCGCTTGTGATGATATAAGCATACAAGTAATAATATAATAGACATAAAATTAATGATATAATATATGTGCACATACAAGTAATGATGCATGGAAATAGTACTTGTTTTATATTTATATACGTATCGAATAAGGGTATGTAACAGTGGTATATTAACATTAAGTACAGATGTGACATGGAATAGGAAAAGCTGTATAGTGTTGAGTACGTACTGTGTGAGATTTAAAGCTCTCCCATAACCGGCTATCTAACTAATATCGCCTAGTGTACACTATGAAGAAAAAGTTATACGGCAATTGGATACTCAAGTGGTATAATTTTAACACGAGTATGTCTTCCCAAATGGTCTGATGATCCCATCAGAAATTTGGGAACATCAAGTGATCTGATGTTCCCATCACTGATATATAAGAAAAACAGTTAAAAAATTAAATGAAAATATGAAAAAGTAAAAAACTAAACTATACTCACGAAATAAACGGTATGGTAAACAACACAGCTCAATTCCAATGCAATTCACAAAAAAAATTAAATGAAAATGAAAATAAATAAAAATCTATGAAAATTCAATTTATCAATGGAATCAGAAACATTGAAATGGAATTGTAACATATTTAGTATATCATGATTGTTCTTCTTACATGCAACAGACGGCGCTGTTTTTTAAGGAATGCATAGTTTTACCTGTAACAGGTGTGGCATCTATACTTATACTTACGAAATGAACGGTATGGTAAACAACACAGCTCAATTCCAACACAATGTCACAAAAAATAATCCAATAAAAATAAAATAAATTGAAATCTATGAAAACAAAATTTATCACTGCAATCGGAAACTTTCAAATGGAATTCGTCAAATATTTAGTGTAACGTGCATGTTGCTATTGTGTGCAATAGATGGCTCTGTTTTTCAAAAAACGCATGTTTTTACCTGTCAGAGGTGGCATCTATATAGTAGGTATAAAAAAAAGCGCATATTTGAATGGAATGTTGTCAGCATTTCAAAGCAATTGGTGGAGAACTTTGGGAGATTACAGCGTGTGTTGCTCTTACATCCAACAGATGGCGATGTTTTTTAAAAAAAACATGTTTTCTCCGGTGAGAGGTAAGACATATATATAATAAGTACATAGAAACACGCGCCTATTTGAATGCAACGTCGTGTCAAAATTTCAAAGCAATCGGTGAAGAATTTTTGAAGATTACAGAGTGTGTTGCCCTTATGTCCAACAGATGGCGGTGTTTTCAAAAATAGTA